>OMLI01074298.1:6088-18713 GCA_900302605.1 Rondeletia loricata | reverse complement strand
AAGCATACCCAACGAAAGAAGACTTTGAGGCTGTTGCAAAACCCTTGGTAGGAGCACATCCTTTTCTGAAAGAACCAGGGTCATCTTCTGGCTGGGATGGATGGAAAAACAGTCTTAAGTTCAAGATGGGGAATTACAGGACAAAGATGCACCAGTTGGGACGACTTGATGTCACTGTTAATGGTGGTAAACGTGGAAAACACTCCACTGATGGCGAGCCTCCTAACACAGGTATCAAGAAGCCAAGGAAAGGGGAAATCAATTACCTACCTGACTTTCCAGAGGTAATGGATGCTTCCAGCCTTGAAGAGACTCGACAGGTTATGGTTGGTGAAATGATGAAGACAAAGACAAATGGATCCCTTATTAAAAAAGGGATGGATGTGACATTTGCCCTCAGAAGAAGAAGAAGTTGTGCAAGACAAGCCTGACATTAGCCAGATGGTTCGACGTTGGCCAGCCCTCTTCACAGAAAGCCAGGTTTGTGTTATTTGAGCACTTTCCAGTAAAAGCTTAGTTTTTCTTCAGTGCCTGATGTGTACTATACAGAATGTTGAAATAACTTTTCAGTAGATATTGCTGATATTGATTTGTTTAGGTGGCCCGATACAAGCAGTTGTAGTTGACTTGTTTGTGCTAGAAAAATATCCAAGAAAAAACAATATTTATGAGAAAATATTTTACAGGTGTGCAACTCTCATTGCATGAATTCACATACTGTTTTGTGGATGTGCAAATTTTGTCCATGACTTCACATTATTTGATACAGGTGTGAATGTTTTGCACCATATTCACTGGAGCAACTGGAGCAAAAATGTGAGTGTATGAATTTCTTTATTTGTGATTTGTAGAATAGGATTTGTGCACCTGTAAATGAAGAATTTGAGAAGGTGCATTTTTCTCTTTGACTTCAAATTTACTGATACGCATGTGTGACTATTTTCTACAACTACAAAGTCCACTGTCACAGGTGCTCAGATGTTTTGCTCCAATACAGTAATACCTTCATAGTTATCGGGCAATAACAGCATATTGAGTAATGTGTGAATGTAATATGTTAAAGCTATAGGTAGTTCAGGTCTGGGGTTGCAAGCACACCTTCCAGGTCTGATTTTGTGGCACTTTGACATCATTATGGTCTGAGGGGTGAAAGGCCATATTTCCACAGCTTGGGAAAGTGAGAAAGTCTGTTAACTTAACTGGCAATGATGTAAAAAAAAATGTGTCTTCTCTTTCTCGATCTCTCTTTCTCTTTTTGTTAGGATGCTGATGACTAAGGACTCACACACTCGTGTTCCAGTGGGAATCCTCTGCCTTCAGCAGGAAAATGTGGCCCAACACCTGGCGTCTCCTCACCTCAACCCATCAAGAGCGGCGATCCTCTTGGAAGGCAGTGTTGTCATGGATGAAGGGTACAACCTACCACAGGCAATGTGCCTCCTATTTGGCCTGATTTATGGACTGCACCTGGAGTACCCAAAGTACATGAAAAACACTTTTCACTATTCAACAGGTAATGCTCAACTTGGGTAGAAGTGAGCTGACACCCAAAATTCTAACTCTGAAAAATCAGCTTGCAATCTAAGATAGGATTGTGATGATTGAAGTGCCTGTTTTGTAATGTTGCACATCTAGACTACACTGATTGGAGCAAATGTAAGCACTTTGTTTTGCAATGTTTGCAAATTTGTTTGCAATATTGGATCTTTGGTCAAAACTGACTTTGTTAGCAACCGTTTTAAATGTAAGCGTTTTAAACTTTTAAGAATTTTAAGATTTTGATTTTAAATCCAGTTTTACAAAGAAGGATTCCTGTTTTCACTTTCCATGTAGGCTAAATGTACAACAAATATAAGTCTGCAATAACAAAAGTGATAGTGTAGTCAAGACATCGATGGAATACCAATTTTTTGTTTGAATGATGGTTCAAAAGAAAAGCAGACAAATTCTCCTAGCAGTTTGCACTCTACAGGAACAATGTTAAAACTGTTGGTTGCTGTGTTGCTTGTAACTTTGACAAGTGAAATAAAATGGAGAAAGAGAATATGTTGTGTTTATTTGAGTTTAGTGAATGGGAAAGACAAGTTAGTGCAGTTGATAACTTAAGTCTTGGTAGAGAATATATTTTTTGTTTTTTTAAATTTAATATAAATGTTTAATGAAATAGGAAAGGAAACTAAATGCAATTGAGAAAATTAGTCATTGTGACTTAAGATGCAGAGTTGAATAACTGGGCAAAGGGATTGATTTTACAAAAGATTTTAAGTTAGAATAACTTGTCTTTAAGTGTACAGAACTTAAAAAGACTATTCCAATCCTTAGCACTTAAGTCAATTTCACTCAAACAAATTTCTCAACTATGGCATTACTTAATTGTTTAAGGCAATCGGTTGCCTTACATTTTTTAAGTAAATTCAACTTATCTGGGCTTACAGTGTATCTTTCCTTACTACTTTGTGAAATGAAAACATACCTCAGTTTCCATTGGGAAAATGAAAACCAATCTATTATGTCCTATTCAATTCCATGCTCCTAATGACCACACCATATGCCAAATAAATTCACTTCCTAGTGTCCTCAATCAGATTAGCTAGAAGTCTTTTATTCTTACACTGCTGTGTGGTTTGTGATGACTTATCAACCCACCCTGCAGCCTGAGCCTACACTAGTTATATAACAACTGAGAAGGCTACTGTATGGGTCCACCTTCCCATCTCTGTGCAATTTTTACATTCACAAGTAATGATCTACCAGTCTGAAAGCAAAAGAATGAAAGGTGTGTATGGGGTGTGACTGCCTGTTTGTTTCCTATGAGACAGGTTCTACATGTGATACTAATAATAAGCTTCTATTACATGCATGGACTCACACCACAGAAATATTGGACTACACTGTACTGCTGTACTTACAGTAGTACAACTGACTTACAACTGACAGCAATGGAATGCCTAGCTTATGCATCTTCTCATTTATACAAGCTTTTACAGTTTCCTGGTGACTAGCATGGCATCCTGAGATTGTCTTAAATAGATGTAGTGGAGTGGCTCTACCCAAGACTCTGTAAGCCTAAATATCTGCTTTAACCAGGGGGGCATTCGCTTTTGGAAGATGTGTATTTTCCTACATGGAGTTAGCTGGCTTCAAGGCCCACATGTGACTGAGGCCCATGTGTAATCTACTTGTGTTGATATCAAATCCATTCAATAAAATGGGTCAAATGCAATGGGCTATAGGTTATGGATAGGTCCATTATAAACCAGTTAACTTTCTACCTTTCACAAAGCGGGCGCTGCCACTAGTGCACCCAACCTGTGATGCTGGTGGATCCACAGTGTAAATCGTGTGTTAAATATAAATAGTGGGCTCCCTCTACATGGAATGACCGTGAAATTAATAATATTATCAGTCAAGGGAGGGAGGGGGGCGATACAAATATTTTCACTCATGTCAGGCATAACATAACTACAAAACTCTTCCATAAAGGCCAAAGCATGTGGTCAAAACAATCAACTGCCTAGAGCAGGAGTACACCTTTTCAACCCGGGACCAAAATGAGAAATTTAGTCTCTCACCTTAGGCCCAAGGCTGATGAAAACATTGCCACTCTTATCACATGACAACCCAGCATGGGCCCATCTCTTGTTTTGGGACAACTCGAGGATCAAGAAACTGCAGTCTAAAACCCTCAGCTAATTTAAACTACACATCCTGTAATATGAATCTCAAATTGACATGGACAGGTGGACATGTGTTGACAGTGAAAGCATTACATTAATTATCAGATGGAGAAAAATAACAAAGATACAGTAAATACAACCAACAATACAGCAATACAACTGTATATATTGTATAAGTCATAAGTCAGACAATTCTGGACTGGAAAAACATCACAAAGTCTATAAATTCAGCAAACGACATATCAGCTACACAAAGACTACTAGATGGATCACAATATTTCAGCCAATACATTCAATCTTCTGTTAGGGGTAGCCTACAGGTGGTAGCATACAAGGATGTAAAGGAGGGTAAACCCATTTAAACTCAGTTTACCCAGATTTTAAGGAGTAGAGTTTACCCACCTTTTTAGGCTGACATAAATATTCAGAACCTAAATTCATAGTATACATAGTAAATAGTATCAAACTGATGTAGGTTATATGAGGATAGGGTATTTTAAGAAGAAGAAAAAAACATAAATGAACGCCTTACTGAAAATATCATTGATTTATATTCCTAATGGTGGTTGCTGATGATCACTGACTGGAGGTTATAGTTTACCCACCTTTATATTTACCACTACATCAATGGTAGCACAGCACCAAATCAAATCAAATCAAATCACCATGACTGTAATGATTGGGCCCTACTGTACTACTGTGGGCGTGTTACGGTCAGTGACAGTGTTAATAATAGGCCTAATGCTGCTTTGTTTTCGCTCCACGAGTGAGCTAGCTAGTAATCAGATTATAACACATTACAGTTTGCATCCCGGTGCATCAGATGTGAACGCATGTATTCCTAACCAGCGGGAGATACTGTCAAAACGAAACGTCAACAAGCCTGCCGACCTTAAATCCAGCCTAGCAGTGCGGTAATACTGAATCGTGGAGAGGTTTAGGGACGTAACAATTTCGCTTTATAGGATGACCACTACAACAAAACACCAGTAAAAATGAATCGGCGTCTCTGTCTTAAGCTGCAAAGGTCACCGGTGTTCAGAGGGAACAGTTCAGCCGGGCTGCTAGCAGCGAAGAAGAAGCACACGAGCCTACCTTCAACGGAATGAGAGTCTCTAACCAGGCCGCTCCGTACAGAGAAAGAGCTGGATATCTTCGCTTTATGGTCATACGAATTCGTATAACCTAATATGAGGATATCTGGAATTGGCAAGGGTATTCATATCGCAGAGGAATAGCACCTTGTGTTGCACTGACACCAGTATTACACCTCAGTGACGTGGAATGTCTCTTCCTCCTTCGTCTCTTCCGCGTTGCACAGCAAGCAGGCCGCGAGCGCAGAGTGCACTGCGTGACGTCTCTCCTCTCCTCCCTCCCTCCCATGACAACCAAGCATCCTTTAGCTGCAGGTGGATGGACGGCCAGGCCCTCCTATGATATTTCTCTCCGGCAAGCATCGTTGGAAAATATTGCTGGCTTGGCATGACAGCAGATGTGGCCATCCTGCAGTGCTCTACTCATCAAAATCGGCTGCTCTCCTGCATTGAACTAGCCTGCATTTTAGCACTGTATCCATTTACTGTACATTCCTAAATTTGTTGCAATCAGTTTCCTTTCATAGCAATATTGTTAAACCTAATATTCAGTTTAGTTGCATATTTATTCAGTTCACCTACCTTAATTTGGGCCAATCTTGCACATGAGGATACCTCATCCAGAGGCTGTTTTAAATTCAACCCCTCATTCAAGATTTCTAATCTACAGTGAGCCAAAATTGTCTTTAGCTCTAATCAAAGGAATAATAATTCAAGGCGAGAGAAATGGCACCCAATTTCAGCAAAGTGCTATTGATTAAGGAATGACCTCTCTTAGGGTTAGGCTACTTGTGTTTACATCAACTTACTTACTTCTACTGTATTACAGAAGTAACTGAAAAACTCTGACATGCAATATAAAGTCCGATTAGCTGGACAAGCTAGAACAACACAAAACTATTTAGTGATTGCTATTAATGAGACCACAACTTCATTTTAAAAACACACTAGTTTTATTTGATAAAATCCCCACACAACAAATTAAAAATGTAGCGTTTCAAGGAATCGCGTAGCAGCACACACACATTTTCATGTCTTTACATACACTTACAGGAAACCACCACTTACACACCACATCCCAATCCTCTGGAGAAAACACTATGGGACAAATGCACTGTCACTACTTTAGAGTTCAAATAATTTAAAGTTTTACTGAAAAACAAGTTTTGTATCTAAAGTCAAACTGTTTTTAATTAACTTTCTACCAAGAGGCCAATTTAAAACTACAATGTAAACTTTAAACTATTAACAGTGCAAATTGTCTTAATAAGCCTACGTCTGTCTACTGTTCTTTTCTCTGTTCCACAGTCTAGCTAATATTGCACACACAAATGTAATTTATCATACACACCTGCAGAGCCAAACCACTTGCTGACATGCTACAGATTTTTAAAGTGCTAGCTTGAAATTCGATTGGGAGCCAGCCTGCAGAATATTTGGTTTTAAATTCACTACTGAAAAGCAGGCTAGGATGCATTTAGCTCAGCTGTGATGCTCAGATTACAAGCCTTGTACCAAATGTCTATACCTAGAGACAATGATGCTGTGACCAAGTGAAAGAAACCAAGAAAAAGGAAACCAACTAAAAAAAACATTCCATTGTTTCTGTAAATAACAGGAATACATTATGTGATGGAAATAAACCCCTGAACCTGCCCTGCGTATTCATAAGTGCATAGACTTGTTTTTAAATGGGTTTAAACAGTCAATTTAAAAATACAGGTATTAAGGTTCAGGTCTGTGACCTGGGAGGAATGGAGTGAAAATAAATGACAGAGCAGCACAACTAATGAGTCAAATATGCACACCTAATGTCACAGAAATCTATGTTACAGTTTAAGACTGGAGAAATGTTCTGTTTACTAAAAGAGTGTGATTTTATTACATTTTTAAAACCAAGAACAAAAATCCAAAATATTGAGTCACATACATGATAATTTCTATGATATCCCAACATTCAAATAAATGGACTAATCAAACCAACACCACAAACAGCAGGAAAAGGGATGTTAGTACCATTTTAAAGACACTCCCTTGACAAAGGCAGTCTAACAGGGTAACATCTACTTGCTTAGCTACAATAAATCTGCACCAATAGTAACACACAACATGAACATTTTGAAGATGTACTTACAGTAGTTTTATTTAACTGAAAATAATATACTCTGGATTAATACCCATGGAAGTTAAAATCAAACTTGTTGAAAGATCAGCTTATTATCTGACATAAGAGAAGGCTGAGCTGACCGTTACTAACAAAGCTGCAAATCAAACCAAACTTGTTTCTGAGAGGAAAGGTACAGTAGTTAAGGTTTTCCAGGGCTCACAGATAGAGGTAGGTAGCACTGGGCCCAGTCAGGGCCAGAAACCTGAGAAAACACACTGATTACCCTAACCCTCCAGAAGAAGAAAAAATATATATACACGAATGTACAAACAAATCCATGTGCAGGCACACTTTCACACCTAAACAAAACCAAGGTGGGGTTACCCATGGAATACTTTATTTAGTGTGCTGTCTTAGATTTAAATATCTGAGCTGATTTAACCAAAGCCAATCAACGCGGCATATGCTACATGCTGTGTCTGCACTGCAAATAATAGGTCTTAATAGTAACAGTACTTAATAGTGTGTTTTGTGATAGCACTTTTTTGTGAGAACCTGAATCCGCCTTTTTTGTTTAAATGTTATTGTATTTTTGTGGCTGGCAAGGCCACAGAACTGTGTTCCGCTTAAGTCGGTACCAGAACCAACTAGCTTTGGCTATTAGTGGCTTAGGGAACAACTGAAACTATCAAATTAATGTTGACTACGAGTACAAGGTGTTCTGGTGCCTGGCTAGTTATACGATGTTAAAGATAACATTCAGTGCTGTGGAACAGCTGTGCGAGTGCAAACAGTGAGAGGCCTTTGAATCCAAGTAACTTTTTCATGATTCTTATTTATATTAGTGAGGGTGAAAGCTTTTGTTAATGTGACTAGGTTACAGTGAGACATAAATGTGCTAATTATGCCCATAACATTTAAAGTGAAAAGCTAACTAGGTAGTGATTAGAAATTGATTGTGTTTAACATTATGTGCAAAAACAGCTAAACACATTTGTGACAAGGTGTCCCTACATTAAACCTACAGTGGCAAAGTAGTATTTTCTGTGATATATTCAAGAGTAAATATATGATATGTGAATAACATGAACTAAGTGTCATAAGGGAAATTTTTGAGACCGGTGTCCGTGATCAAACTAGGCCTATACTAAAAACTCAAGTGTTTTCATGCTGATAAACCTTTTCCATTATGCTTGTGCATTGACACACCATAACATCTGATTGCTAGAGCAAACTAAGTGACCCATTTCCCAAAAAAGGCACCAAGGCACTAGCTTCAAAGTAGCTACAAGGCTCTCTCAGTCCACTAAGATTACAACTGGACCTATGCTGTAACGTCGAGACAAAAAGTTACCCCAAAACTAACAAAAAAAAACAGCCAAAGTGACGAATATCACCCAAAAATTTGAATGTGAATTCATTCCAATCACACAAAATAATTCTCTATAAACATAAACCTGGCAAAAGAGAGTTTTAAGTGTAAGCTAGAAGGCGTTTCAAATCATTGTATAAGAATAAAGAGACTTAAGATGACTGCAGACTAGCTTTGCAGCCAACTCCAACACATTAACAGCTGACCATAGCTGGTAATTAAAACCTGGTGAAATACAATTAAGAGATACAGAGACTTTGGTATAGATGTGAGAGGTCTTCTCCACATACCAATCTCTCGTTATATTTAGTGTCATATGCAACTCTAAATAGGTCAGTCTCTGGCAGAGACCCCATTTTCACATTTAGAACCGATGGCTCCGATCAAGTCTGCCTCACCCGACCTTCTAGAATAATCTATTGAATCGTACTCTGTCACCCTGTTAGTGAAACCCATGTCACATTTAAGACCTGGTTCTTACCGTAGATTATACAGATGTATAAATACAGGAAAAACCCAAACATACAAAGGCCCCCATCCCTCCCTAGAAGGTCAGTCTCTTGGCCGTGATGAACTCTTCCAGGTGGACCTTGCCGCTGCCCATGAGGCCGAAAGCTGGATACATTGTCCCAGAGCAATCCACCTGCCTCTCATAAAGGCACCTCATGGTGTCGGCGTCGTAAAAATACACCCGGCCCGCATCATAATCTAGACATACACCCACGCGGTTCGGCATGGGTAGCACGCGGTTGCCAGGGTCACCGGAGGATGCGTTTGCCGTGGAAACAGAGGAGGAAGAAGCCTTGGGGATGAAGAGTTTGCCCATGCCCAGTGTGAGGAGGGTGAAGGGCTGGGAGAGCTCATAGCATGTGTCCTCACTGCCGCTGTCATGCCCGCTATCATGGTCATACCTGGTGAGGGGAAAGAGATACGAGAGGGGAGGTAAAAAAAGGAATGTAAAAGGGATAGGGAGGAGACCAAAGGGGAGAAGAGGAGGGGAATAAGGAGAGATGACTTTGTGACAATTTGAATCAAAAGTTTTAAAACCTACGTCAAAGCCAGTGTTAAAGTCAAATGTAAAATGGAAAGGGAAGTGAGAGCAGGGTGCAATTCATCCAACTGTGTATAGAATGAGTTTAGACGGGGGAGTGTCCGAGTTTAAGTAAACACTTCAAATGTTATAGTTGGAGAGCTACAGTGGCTTGGGAATTAGGTGAGTAGTTTACATTTTTGCCCACAACATGAAGTACTGCTGCAACTGTTTCAACTCTTACCACTACAAAAATCACAAAAAAAGATATAGATTGATATGATTCAATACTCCGAAACGAGTATTCACGAGTTTTCAAACCTCTCCTTTAGAAGTTTAAACGCTGCATATGGAAGCTTCAAATCACTGGCTGAATGCTGCCTGGTATTTTTCACCTGACATGCTTTACATTATGCAATTACCATAGAATAAACAATTATGTCCGCAAATGATGTGTTCCTTTACATGCTTTTACATGAGCTGATCCAGTGAGAAAGGCAGGCTTTGTCAGCGAGTAAGCCGTTTACAAGTTAATACTGGCTCTCTTACATCACAGGATTAAGTATGACTCAGCCACACTTATCCCTGGAGTGAGATCATGTGTGTCTACATGTGTGTGTGTTGCAGTTAGGTATGTAAATGTATGACTACGTTTGTACAATTGACTCTTCATTCAAACAACGGACACATTTAAAATGATGGCCTTGTATTATGTACATAGACATGTGTGCCTACCACTTACCTAGGACTGCTGGTGTCTCTGGGATTGTGAAACCATTCAAGCAGCTTGGAGTCTGAGGCCACCCCAACTTTGACTAAGTAGGAGTGAGGTTCCACCCTGAAGGCCCAGTAGTGCCTGCAAAACAGAGGTCCATGTCAATTCCACTTTTTTTGACAGCAAGGTTGGAAAGTTTGATAACCCCTAGCCTATGGCTATTTATTTTCTGACTAGGCTGGTGTATAAAAATAGTCTTCACTTGCCCGATTTGTGCTGACCTCCTTGTGGAGGAGTGCAACTGAAAAGAGAATTTCCTCACAGGGATCAATAAAGTATCACATTATTTTGAATGGAGGCTAATGGAGATGGTATGGAGATGACAGTTTAATAATCCCACCAGCTAGTACTAAAAAACCCCCCCCAAAAAATCAAGTTCCATCCCTGCTTGGTCTTTAAGAATTTTTACACTGATAAAGTCTAATGAACAAGGTGCCAAAGGTGTACAATCAAACTTGCTACACTGCCTGTGTTGTGCAGTGTTCATTGGCAGTCTCTGGCATCAAAATGTGCTTAGATTTAACTCTATATAGCTGATGGCCTACCTCCCCTGAGAGATGCCCACGTCACCAATAATGTAGTCTAGTCCAATGTAGATGCCCGTCTGCACGCGCTCAGCAGCAAGAAGGAAGGCCATGCCAGCCACACTCTCCACACTGTCGCGCTGCTCGTTTAGCACCAGGCGCTCCGTACTGAAGCCACACTTGTCACTGAAGAGGAAACCAAAGGCTGTACGTGTGGAGACAGGGATGGATTGAGAGAGGATGGACAAAAGAGAGAGGTGACAGGAGGATAGAAAGTGGATGAGACAAGGGAAGAGAGGGATGGAGGAGAAGGTGAGAGGGGGAAGAAAGATAGAAGAAAGCAGAAAAGGTAGGAGAGTAGAGGAGCAGGTAAGACAATGGCAAGAGGAAAAGAAAGATACAAAAGATTTTGTCAGTGCATATAAAACATACAACAGGCAGGGGTTTATTTCCTCTACTGGATGTTTGGAAATGGGTAAGTTACCAAGGCTGACACATGAGGGTGCTGTAACACAATCTGAAAAAGAGATACATGAAAGACCAATTTGCCAACAACAGCATGTAGAAGGACCCTCTTTGCTGAAATCCATTGCATCATTCCTTACTCTTATTTCTCACATGTATCAAGCAATTATAGGCCTCATCTGGATGTGATTAAACGCACTCTATAAATAGTTTATGGGCCAAAGGCCATGATTAGCATAATATAGGATACATGTAGGTGGCATAATTATGCCTGTTCACTCAACCATCCCATGCAATCTGAGGTTTCCATGGGGGAAGACCAATTCATTTGCATGCGTCTAGGGAAGTTCTCATAACAACTAGGGCATGGTAATCATGATGACTGCATCAGCCTGCCATAGTGTGAACAGACCACAGTGCTACAGTACTCAGCCTATTTCAAGCAGCATAATTGCAAGCAAAGTTACACTGGACCTGTGATGTATGCTTTGGTACTGTGAACTGATATGTTATCAGTCAACGCCATTGAATCCAATTTCAATGCAGTAAGTAATTTAGCAATTGCTCATGAGGCATGTTTACAAGAGGTGAAAATTGATAAAATAAATAAAGCAAACAATGAAATTGGTCCCAAAGCAGGTATTTTAATTTTACACCCAGAAAGTAGGCCTAGTTCTTTATAGAATGGCAAATTGTTGACAATATTGTAATATTGACTCTTCAGTGACTGTGCCAGGGTCAAAAAATTGTTTAGTTCTCGACAATAACAAAATAATCAAATCTCCTTGACAACAATGAGTTCAGTAACCATGGGCCCAGCACAAGGAATTCTTTTTGGACAAAACAGGCACATTGGCCTTGGAAAATGTTGGTCCAATGCCAGCCCATGAGGGACTGCATGATTTTCTTCTGCAAGCAATGACTCAATATCAAGACTGATAGACCCTGGATAGCACACACCCAAGTCCTCAAGTGCTGTCCTTATCGTTAACAGCAGGGTCTGGTTGAAGAGTGTATGCACGTGTGTGTCGTCTGAAACCACTACTGTGTCATCCTGTTCTTTCGTGAGTAGGGGAGTGTGTGAGCACGTGCATGTTTTGTCCTCCTCTGCATTCTGCCTCATTACTGACGGACAGTGAATCCATCCACTGCCTCTTACACGAACCACAGAGCACAGGAATGTGGAAGCTCCAACCACAACAAAAATGACAAATCAAAGCACAGCCATATCACATCAGGGAGTGACATGCCATGCAAGAACAACAGACCGATTTTGATACAGTTTCCAGGGAATTGCTTTCATTTTGATAGAAAGGCATGAGGCAATGTGCATTCTGAGAAAATGCTGGATTCTGGGAAGTGCATCAAAACTAAGTTCAACTAACTCCAGGCTTTGACTAGAATTGAATAATGATACAGACAATGAAATGCTACATGGAATTTTTTTTATCTACACTTATGTACAAGTGCAAGCATGTAGTCTGGACAGTCCAGAGCAAGGGGAAACTGATGATTCATAATCACTCTGTAGAAGAATCAAAGTGATACGGTCCCTTACTGGGAGGATAAGATTTAAACAGA
>OMLI01074297.1:0-18196 GCA_900302605.1 Rondeletia loricata | reverse complement strand
CGGCCCGGTTGATATTCAACCAACCCAAATTCTCACATGTCACTCCCCTCTTCCGGTCACTTCACTGGCTTCCCATCTATGCTCGAATCAAATTCAAGACACTGGAACTCTCCTACAGGGCAGTACACCGAATTGCCCCTCCGTATCTACAATCACTGGTCAGCTTCCAAACCCCTGCTCGTTCGCTCCGCTCCTCCACCCTTGCGGGTCGCCTAGCCCCTCCATCGCTACGTGGACTCAGAAATCGCTCATTCCGAGCTCGACTCTTCTCATCCCTGGCACCACAATGGTGGAACGAGCTTCCCCCCTCTGTCAGAACGGCTGAATCGTTACCCATCTTTCGCCGGAGACTGAAGACCCATCTCTTCAGACTGCACCTGGACACCACTTGAACTGACATATCCATGTACAGATCTCCTTCCCCTTTCTTCCTTTTCTACTCTTTTTGTACTCTAAAACTTTTTCTACGGATGCTACTTATTGCTGCTTATTCCTATTAAAGGCTTAGCTGATGAAGACTGTGATATACGGTCGGTTTGAATACTGTTGACAAAATATACTTATTGTAAGTCGCTTTGGACAAAAGCGTCTGCTAAATGCCGTAATGTAATGTAATGTAATGTTTAGAGATTAAAATGCATGTACCTTATTTCTCTCTTCATTCAATAAACCCAAACATTCTGATTCATGTAGCTGGCAAGACTCTTTCTTTAGTTAAAACACAGTAATGCATTTTGATTCAGAGAGCGTTTCTCTGAGGAAAATCATCTGCTCTGTCTCCGTGTTGATTGTTCCAGACTGGCAAAGTCTGTCTATCAAATGGACTATCCATATGCCCGTCTGCTGCGTTCTCCATGTGGAAGGCCTGCTGTGGATCACTTCACATCTGGTTCATACCCAAACTAATAAATGTACCATTTGTTTATGTATAGCAAGATGGCATCAGAGGTCATTATTAGTTACAAAAAGGTATTGGGCCTTTTTTTTTAACATTCTGTTAAATCCATTTGTTGTATTGAAAAACAAAATGAGACATGAGCTGAAAAGGGAGCATGAAATTGATTACACTGTAAAAGAACAGCTTACTGTAAATGTCCAAACATTGGCCATAGAAGCAAAAGCTATTACAAGCCCTGAAACATGGAAGACAGCAGTGACTGACTCCACAAATGAATTAGCATCAGGATAATATGATGTTTTTTATATTGTACCAAGACACTGATTCTAAACACATCACAAGCAAAACCAACACATGGCTCCACAAACCACAATGTTTATAAAATGAATATGCAGTATTTAATCTTGCCCCTCTGTGTGGTTGTGTGTGTGTGTGTGTGTGTGTGTGTGTGTGTGTGTGTGTGTGTGTGTGTGTGTGTGTGTGTGTGCTCCAAGGCTAAGAGCTCATTTCCACCCTGATGATCACAGGCACCATTGATTGTAATGCTGACGAGCAGGCTAGTTCTGCCTGTGGCACACAAAGGAATCTGGACATGTTTAAAGCACTAACTTTTATGTTTTTTTTTATGCTGGTATGATGTTGAATTCTGATGTTGTCAGCAGCTGGCTCTCATTAAGAAAACATGATGTCAAACAGAGGGCCTGGCTGGTGAAAGTCAACTACTCTCACTCTCTGGTCCACTGGTGTCTCAGTTAGACCTCTGGCACTGAGCGCCTTTGAGCCTAGTGGACTTTGTATTTTGGCTTTAGTCAGTAACATCTCACAAAGGAAACATTTCCATGATGGTTTTGGCTGTGAAAGATTTTCATATAATAAATAATAGAATATATCATATTTACATAGCATATAAATTAATAGCATTCTGCAGACTGCATAGATTGCAAGTGGATTATTTTTGTCAAGTCTTGCTATTTTTGGTCTCATAAGTCTGCGCGTTAGAAAAATGCACAGTACAAGCAGCATCGAGTACTTTCATGACTTCAATTTATGACATCAGTGATGGTGGAGTTGTGGAGCTGGAACAGCATTTCCTGTGCCTCAGCATGCTTGGAGGCAGAGCCTGGTATTGTTTGTCTCAGATGGTGAGGGATTGGAGAGCAGTGCAGCCTGTTATAACTCACAGTGAGAGCAGTCTTCTGGATAGGCCAACATGATTCTCACTCTCCACAACTATCTCACATCATACGCATCACAGACGCTGCCCTGCAGTCCACCAAAGCACTTGTTAATAACCCCGTTTCTCCCAAATTACTGATTATTGAGCTAATAATAAGGATATCGTTATCTGATTGCAGGCATAGTGCATTAGGCATGAATATCTTGGGAAGGTGTTCAACCTGAACTGAATAAATCAGCAGTATAACAGGGAGAGTATTATCAGCTTGATCATAAATCCCCTCTTTGAATGCACCATTGCAGATATGCCTTTTTGGAGCCCGCTCACAACATAAACAGTTCCGTTTGTGTTGAGGTGCTGAGCGCACCCGAGATTTAGGTGAGCTGAGGGAGTCCTGTGATTTGGTGTCAGGACAGGCCAATGTGGCCATGCAGCCTGTAACACATTTATGACACTCAAGAGGAGCTAAACATGTGGGATACATGTTAGGAAGGTTTACACAGCACAGCTACAGAGGAAATGATCTCTCTTTTCCCATGCTTTGATGATAGGTGACTGTTAACCACGTCCCACCCCTGGGACGAATGACATTATCAACTACTTATCTTATAATTTTTGGGATAGTCTGCTTTTCGTCAATCATGACAGAAAATTGTAAAAATACCTTTTGTCAGGCTCAGTTCATTACCGGATCCTTTATATTGATCTGATGACTGCAGCATCATATTTATGGGTTTTCAAAGGTGGCGCCGCAAAATGATCAATTCTAAATAAATTCCACCTCAAAATGATGCTGCAGATTCACACCATTCACTTGAGGCAAGAATCAGCTACATGACATTTTAGAATTGCTAAGTGTATATTTAAGCCTTGAGTCATTTGGCTGAAGCAGAAGTTCTCTTGAGGTGTACGGCTCATCTCAGCATCACTCCTGAAAAGCCCCATAGTCCCTGCACACAGTCAAGATGCACATGTGCTAAGCAAACAAACGTTTTCCCTTTTTTGATTCAGAGTGAATTTACTACTTCATATTATTTGTGCTGTGTTTTGCCAGCATTCCTTCTTCTCACATTTATGAGCATATGATGTTGTGATGATGTTGAAAGATCCCCCAGCTCATCTCCATGCTCATCTAAACCCCATATTCAGAGTTCTTTAAAGCAGCGCTCCAAACACAATGAAATATTGTGCGGTTTGAAGATCTGATTCAAAACAGCTCCTCTAATGTGAAACTAGAAATCTTTCAGACTTATGTCATTCCAGTTTTAAAATAGACTGTTTGAAATATCAGAGTAATTTGATTAAAATGGATTGACAGCCCAGTGAGTTACTGTCAGTGCGGCAGTGGGAAAAGAGTGTTTTTGATTTCTCCTGAGGAGAATCCTTCACCTCCCCAGCAGCTCCTTTAATATAAGGACAGTGCCTTTCATGTACTCCTCCAAGCGAGCTGCCTAATGCATCGCAGATCCTTTTCAACTCCCACAATATTTTACCATCATCACTCTTGTGGGTTTCTGGAATGGAGTTACAATTAATCTTGATGATACTTAAAAGGAAAGTTACTACACTTTGTTTCAAATAAGGTCGACCTAGTTTTTGACCTTATGGGGAAAACTAAAGTCCTTTATTGACAAACAAATTGCTGTGTCATCAACCAGGTCATTATGAAACTCATTTCATACTTGAAGGTTCATCGACCTGTCACAGCCTCGGAACCAAGGGTATATCTTTTTCAGGAACACCAAAACATTTCATTCACCAACGAACTGCTCGTATTCTCTACTGCTTTGGTGAAGAAATAGATGCATTCAGTTTAGTGTGTCCAAAATCCAATGGCCACGTCAGCAGGGTTTTAGGTTGCCAGACTAATGGACCTCACCTATCAAATCAGAGTATTTCGTTAAAGCAGTGGTTTTCTTCAGTGCTGTGCTGTCATTGGTCATTTATCCCCTTGCTATGTGGCCTTAATCCCACTGTGGTTATGTTATTTCATAGGACTACATAAACCAAGCACATTTGCTGCCTGGTACAACACTCCAATCCGTGGTGATTAACTTAATTACTAAGACCAAATCAGAAACAGGAAGCCGTAATATGTAAAGATAATATGAAAACCAAACATTTCTATTAACTAACCACTCTAGTGGTCTCTGTAAAATCCCCATGGTAGACGTCTGGTCTTGCTGTACGATCTGTCTTTCATAGACGACCAGCGCTGACTGCCAAGAATAGCACTCTGGCTGATGTGTCTGGCTCTTGTTAGCAGGGGATAGGTTTGTGTCAAGCGCAGCCTTTCTCCGGGCCGCCGCACTGTGTGTTGTTGTGGTCGAAAAGACCGCGGCCTGTTGTGTGTGATCACTCACTGACAGAGATGTCAGGACCGCTAAATGACACACCTCCAATCAACTGATGCTCTGCCAGCGTGAGTCATCCTCTTCTCATTGCAGAGGCCCCATCGCATGCCTTTGAACAGGTGTCAGAAGCAATTGTCTTTCTTTCTCATCACTCTATTCTCATTGTCAGCCCTTTCTCTTTTACACTATTGTTGGCCCATCTCACCCACTTTTAGCTCTCTGTTTTAGA
This sequence comes from Rondeletia loricata, assembly GCA_900302605.1. Lineage (NCBI taxonomy): Eukaryota > Metazoa > Chordata > Actinopteri > Beryciformes > Rondeletiidae > Rondeletia > Rondeletia loricata. The sequence goes on along the minus strand of OMLI01074297.1, from coordinate 13,538 downwards.
TTGTCTAGTGGAGTGTTTATAATTGAGCCTCTCTTTTAATATTTTCCTCTGTCGTTCTGTCTCTCTTGCGCTCTAAAACACACACACACACACACACTCACAGAAATAGTATTAGCCTCTGGCATTTATCAAAGATGAAATCTGCTCAGATAGAGAGGGCCTTTGTGTTTGAAGCTATTAGACATTCTATACGAGAAAACATTGAATTGAGTAAAATTTTCATACTGGGTGTAGTTTTTTCACAACAAAAGGGATTATATTTCTTTACTGGTATTACTCTGCTGTATTCTGATCCTCTTTCAATGGACTCAAAACTTATGAATTTCTTCCAAGTCAGTGTCATTGAATATATATCCAGCGACTTCGCTCTCTTGAAGGTCTGCCAGCCATTTAGAGGCTGTTTTTAATTGAGTCATTGTCCACATGGTTGGAATATTCATGGGCTTCGCCATGGGCAGTATTTCTTCTCATCAGAAGCTGCTGTTGGTTGAACATCTCAGATCTAAAGCCAGTAATTGAATAGATGGGGTTTTGATTGATGTTTCGAGGAAGTCCCTTTCCTATTTAAATATTCATGGGTCTGTAGCCTGCAGGGGTGACACAAGAAGCCAAAGCAAACCTGTGGACAACAATATCAGCCATGCGAGCTCCTCCTGTCTGCTTCTCATTACAGTAAGTACATTCTCAGAGCTACCATCCCTCTCTGCATTCCACTGGCTCCGCTCTCTCCCGTGGACTCCACCGAACGGAGGATCTCTGAAGACAAGGCTAAATGTATGGAGCGAAAAGAAAGAAATTGCCCCTCATCACACTGTTTTGGTAAACAACAGGTCACCAGAGACATGATTGACAGCGTGTCAAAGTCATGGGTAAGCATACGTGGATTCATATTTTGTTGGATTTTGTTGGCCTCTGTTGCATTTTCTTGCACAGCACAGATTGAAAGTGATTGTAATGACATGCCGTTTGAAACATACAACTCGTGTTACAGGTGTTGCCTCTGGCACCATGTCTCCACTCTTAACCACTCATGGTCTTTCAGTCCCAACAAATCCCACTTGAAATCTGTCAGTCTCAACAGTCCTGTCACTACTACAACACAGGTTGTTTCTAGCGGAGTCCCCAGTCTGGCACGCCACAAGTATCACACACCATGAACCATGTGCAAGAAAGCAGAATGAATGAATCTCCAAGATGTTAAATATGAATGCAGGATGAGGGATGTCTTGCAAGTTCATGTTGGGCGGCCTCCACCAATTATTTTTGTCTGCATTAGCAAGTGATACGATAACTGCAAGAGCATTAACAGCCATTTGAATCTTCATCCTATAAAACTCAGGCTTACTAGAGAGAAGTGACGAATGACATTGAAACGAGGCACACTCATCCATGGGAGGATTTTACACTGTCCAGCAAGAGGGTCTGCTAAATAACGAGCCAATGAGCTAGGAATGCAGAGTTTTCCAAAGAAGGAAGCCTCATTAGTGTCATAAAATCCCACCACAATATATTGGGTCTGGAATCCTGGAAGTATTTTAATTACTCCAATGACCAGGGACTCTGTTTGACTGTCAATTTACAGTGGTGGAAGAATACCAAACGACTTTGCACGGTTCTCCAAAATAAAACCCACACCCTGCTGGAAATAAATACACCTACATATAAGCCAACACACACAGACACAATCTCAATTTGAGTGAGAGCAGCACTCGTTGGGGGAGCAAAGGGTCATGAATTGTCTGCAAAAATGTTTTCTGCACAGAATATCTCATTTCTTTCCATAAACACATTTTCAATTGAGGATTTAATTAAGTGAGTGTGAGAGTTTGTTTGGGGAGACTGGGAAGCAGCACAATAATAAAAGCTCTGTTAGACAGCCAGAGAGTCAAAACAGCATGCTGTTAAATACACAGCTCACATTTCTGTCCTTTTTTTTGCCGTCATGCATAATTTGTCTACAAATCTTAATTTATAAGGTCTGTAGGTGTGTAGCCAGCACATTCCTCCCTGATGTTGATGCAAAGTGATAACGCTTGGCCATAGGAAATAAAAATCCCTAAGGAAAACCAACAATTATTTGGTATCATTTGTTGTGTTTTGTGTATTAGTTCCAGTGATGGAAATTCACGGCAATATTCATTTTATTCAGCGGGAACACTATGAATATTTAGAAATTATGTTGACTTTATTAGGTAACATAGTGATAAATGATGAACCAATACTTTCTGTCTTTTTTTTTGTATCTAGTAGTTGGGACAAGTAAGCTCTCTTTCTGAATGAAATATGTCAGTTGATTCCCAGCAGAACCTTTGAAGTGAGAGATGAAGTGGAATGAAGCATAATACCCTCAGGGTCCCATTTAGTATTTGGGAAAATAAACACTTGCCAAGCCTGATCTTGTGTGACTGATTCTGTACATATACTGTAGGTCTGGGGAAAGCGCCAGCAATATTTCTGCAGCCTAATTAAAATGATAGGTAGTCAGAGATGAGCTGGTCTGTGAGTGGTAATGATTATTTCATACTTCAGTCTGGATAGAGTGAAACTCACATGGTTGACTCTAGTGAGCACAAACATCGTGGAATGCAGTGTAGAGTATATACTGTGGTGAGAAACACAGTACAGTGACATTCAGAGGAAGCAAACACTGGGCTAGATACTTATCAAATATTATGTCAGTTATGGGATTTCTTATACTTTTTTCTTCTCTGTGTGCTCCATGTGTTTTTCTTCTATTTCATGAGGGGAAAATATGCCCTGATTTTATTGCACACTCAGGTAGAGTGAGATTGAGAGGCATGTGTGGAGGACTGATCAGAAATAATGTATCAGACAAAGATGGGACAATTTTGGACAGTTAGATTTTGGATCTCGATCAAGGTGTGAAGGAAAAAAGATGAATACCTCATACTGAAATAGAGCATAGGTTTTCAGAATTGACTCATCAAAGCTCTTATCTGCACCTTTTCAATAACAAACTTGCCCCTTGGCGCTGTTTCAGACGACTCCACCAAGAAAGGGAAAATAAAAATCTTTCTTTTGACTCGACACACATTTTTATCTTTTTCCAAAGCCCACACTTCAACCGCTCATACTAGATCCCTGCACAATGTCCTGATTTATTACATCTTCAAATTTCACAATCTGGGGACAAATTGCTCTCCTCAAAAATGCATGAACATATAGCTAAGAAGCCCCATATTAGATGAAAATGAATTCCTGATGTTGCAACATGAGAGAATGTGGGCATGGCCGTGTCACTGTGGATTAAGGAGATGCCATGTTTTATGACCTGCAATACTGTTACTAATTTGGGGACACTTGATATGGTGCATTTCATTAGAAGAGGCACAAACACAGGAACCCACAGTGCAGTTTCTCTCAGCAGAGTCAGCCCAGTCCCTGTGCTTGAGGTGACAAAGACACATGGCCCACTGAGTGGTTGGGATAAGCATCTCCTCTAACTAAAGGAACAAAAGCATTGTGAGGCAAAGCAGGCCGCCATGCCAAAACACTCTTAAAGAGACATGAACTGGCAAGTCCGCAATCTCCACATCTTGAGAAATAATCACTCCCTTCTGGATGTGTTTATGAGGGCAGAGGGGCCTGGGCTATGACGCCTGTACAATATACTGGGGAAGAGGCATACAATGCAGCTGATCTGAACCACCTTGGACTGAGTCTTACAAAAGGGGCATGCCTGAAGTGACATTGTGCTATCGTCATTTACAAATGACAAATTGTTTTCTGTCGCAAATGGTTTATTGTATCAAGGTTTGAAATTCAACAGTCAATCTCTCAAAATGTATATGATCATTCATTCAAAAGGTGGCACATGGCCTCAGTGACAATTTTCCTAGAAAAGTACTTCTATCTGTGGAGAAAAAACTAAAAACATGGCTATGGCTTTACATATTGTAGGTGTGCTCCACATGTGCTTCTGATCAAATCATAAAAGTCAGGCATAAGTTAGCTTTTGCTTTGAAAATCATTTATTCTAGCATGAGCTTATATAAGTTTTGCAGTAAAAGAGAATATTTGTCCCCCGGCACAGAGCAATTGTTTTGTCCAAGGAAAGAGAGAAGAGAGCTGAATCCAGCCCCTCGGTGAGCACAACACCATCTAGTGAAAAGCTCTTACTGATTCAGATGACTGGAGCCGAGGCCAGGGCGAAAGAGACTGGACACCACGCAGCATACAATCACCTTTCAAAGCCTTGGACACATGCTTTCATAAGAGACAGCAGCAGGAGACCATAGGATATATAGAAAGAAAACCACAATCTATTGACTTTCCATCAGAATTTTGTGGAAGTAGATTCAAAAGCATTACGTATTGTAAGACAAGAGGGATGTTGAAAAATAGTTCCATTGGTATGGGGTATGCTATTTGAGCAGTAAGCTGTTTGTTTACAAGTTACCGCAGGATTAGGATAGGATGGATTTATGCTCCAGTTGAGGTTCAAATAATTCCATGTCAAATCCAGGGATATGTGCATTTTGTCCACCCATTCTAAAACAGCCCTTTCAAGCTGGTGGATAGAGTGAGAGCACATGACATGGAGAGGATTTGCTATTCCCTTTCATGATTTCTGTGGCATTGTTGATGTCTAAGCCTTGGGATCCTCTAAGGAGCTCTGGGGAAGCCAGGCATGTGTTTGTTTGTCAGAAGCCCATTTATAATAGATCCATATTTCAAAACAAAGGAAAACCATCACACTGTTTATCTTAATTATTACATTCTAGTCGGTACAACCTTTATGAATTATGTTACAATGAGAACATGTGCTTCAAAACAGGGAGGAATACAATAAACCTTAGGATTCAGTGATATACTTTATACAGTAGAATATTCATTTTAATCCATTTAGTGGACAAGGTTCACATCATGATGGGTCAACTGAGTTACTTTGTAGACATTATATTGTATATTTTCAAGCCACTGCACATGATACGATGATAAGTTTCTGATTTATTTTCTTCCGGTCTGATTGGGGGGGAAACCTCTGAGAGCCCGGATTGAAGAGTTGCATCAACCTTGCTCTCTGGAGAGACGAAGAAGGCTTTAAGTGTCTCTGCAAGCTTGTTAAAAAGCAAAGGAGAATGTCAAGGAAAGGAACACATGTGGATATACCATTCCCAGTGGAACGTCCCAGAGTTTAAGAGACAAATGTGCTCAAAGGGCTTTGCCAAAATATCATGAATGGCTGTTGCTATCAATATATTTTATGAAACATGAAAGAGCTCTATAACAAACCGTGCCAATGAACTGAGATGCCGTAAAAAATTTCCTGGAACAAAACTCGGAAGTGCAATAAAAGTGTGTTTGTTATTGCTGGTTGGGAGTCTTCGCTATTGTGCACAGTGCCATTGACTTTGGCACTGGTGAAAGCTATCTTCGCGTTGGAAGCCAGCCAAAGTTAAGGTGATGATTTATTTCTCACAAATTACCTTGGTGCTGTATAGTAAAAGGTCAACAGTTAGGTGTTGTTACAAATAGATATTCAATTTTATTCTAAGCTACACAAGTAGAGCACCAGCATAGCCCAGTTACCGTATAGAAGCTGAGGTAGGAGGCTATGTAATGGAATCCAGGTTATGACCTATTTTTGTTTAGATTCACCTTCATTTGCGGTTCATGTCTAGAACAGTTCCCGTGCTGACATTTACAAGCCCCATGATAAATGTGGATGGCTGTAGCAGGCTTCATCATCTTACATGGAGGGTGCTGCGTATGGCATAATGTCGGCCTGTCCTCAGTGCAGCCTTACGGGTCCCTGTAGCAGGGCCTGGTGACAAGACATCCCTGCCTGCCAGGGGACCTCTAGCTCAAGCCGCCTTGTAGCACCACAGGACTCCTTCCTCAAATTAGTTTCCTCATTTATCAGTCAGACCCTTGACCACATAATGTTGAGGTACAGCGAACTCTGCCTTTGATATGGAAATAACGCAATTCTTCAACCTCTCAACTTCTCATTGCACCAGGCAGCTCAACTTGGACAAATGACATTGATTGTAATTGTTTGCCATGTGAGGGTGTTGCCTCGTGTTATTTCTGGTTTGACTTTAATTTGGATCTAAAGGTGTGATCACAAACAGGCCAAGAATCGATAGAAAGTTGCACATGAATGTCTCTGGAACTGATTTCTCCTAGTGTCAGAACCTTGCTGTGAGGTGTGGATGTAGTGGCTACAGCCGAGAGTAGATCTATCACTCTGCCAAATGTCCTCTCTCCATCCCTCCTCAGGCACGGGTGAGAGCGGGAAGTGCTTTAACCTTGAGGGCAAGGCAGCGCCAAACATGTGCAAATAATTTGTGTAGAATAAATAAAGGGATGATCTTATGACAGTCAGTGCAGCTGCTCTGGGCTTTGTTGTGGGCTTAGAGGAGGCAGCTCTCTGGAGGCACAACGTGGCAGGCTTCTAACTGTCACCGTGGAGACCTGAGGGCCATAATGTGGAGCATCAGGGCCTTGGGGAGCAGAAACATGACTCTACAAGAAGGTCGTTGTCACTGAGATACAGCACAAAACCGTACACAACGCCGGCCCAAGACTCATCGCTCTTAGATGTTTCTCACTTTTACTCTTTTCATATATTTCTCTTTCTTCAGGGAGTCTCCTTGGGTTAGTGGCCACAAAGGTGAGGAGGTCAAGGGAGGGGGAGAGTTAGGAATTTATGTGTAAGGGTACAATCAGTCTCAAAGAACAATAGCAAATATGAAAACTAAATAGTTAAATAGCAAAATGGTGGTTTTAAGACCACATTCATGTTTGCAGGAGGAGGAGCTTACTCGCACAACACAATGATACAGAAGTTCTTTATTATATAAAGGGTGAAACCTGGGCGTCAAAATATTCACACAGTCACACATAACTTCAAATTCACACACCGTCACATATGGAGGGTGGGGAACTACTTGGGAAATCTCTAACAGCGTGCGAGTAATGGATCATAAACTTTTGCATCCATAGCAGTCTTTTTTTCCCCTCTTTTTTTGGTGGTTGATGATTCACAGTATTGGAGAGCGGAGGTTTTGAAAGCAAATAGCTTCATGCATATTTTTTCACCCCGTCAAACCTCTCATACCGCTGAGCTATCTAAGCCAAACAAAAATCTCATGAAAAGATAAACCTTCGCCTGACACCAGATCGCTCACTCTCCTCGCCATGTCAGATCATCTTGCCAGTGCAGGTATAGATTATGGATCTGTTCATTTCCTCTCCCTGAGCCAAAGAGCAGATGGATTGCACATTAAAAGACTTCAGACCCACCAACGGACATTTATAAAAGCTGATAAAATGGGATCGAGTGGACACCCCTTTAGCAAGGTGACAGATTTTGTGTGGCATGATTTCCCAGAGGCCTCGCAGTTGGAGAGTAGACTTATGATGAAATAACCATCATGGGTTTCCATGATTTGCCCTGGATTTGGAGTCAGAACATTTGAGATAATCCTCAGAGTCTACATAACAAAAATGAAACTGAAGGGTAAGATGCACATTCGTTAGCTTGGCTGAAATACTACAGAGGTAATGAATAACTAACTTGGTCACAGAGTACATTTATGCTAGGTGGATGAGAGCGCAACGTTTTATCAGACATCTGTTCAACAAGATTATTTCAGGCAGTTGGAATCGAAGCTCACTTGCAGAACCAAATAAAGCCGCGGACTGTTTCTAACTCTGCACAGTGACTCGTGGTCGACTGTCATCCAAGAATACCACATAAAACCAAATAGTTCTTATAAAGCTCTGCTGTCCCCATGGCTTTGCGTTGGGGCTTCAGAGCTTATAAAGGGGATGCTAAAACCCCTTTAAGAGACTCTGTGGCCGTGGGGGTTAAGGTAACAGCTAATTGTTTCGCTTGTGTCCTGAAGATATTCACAGTGAGCTCATGAACCGAGCATGTGACTTATGCATCAAGCCACATCCCCTCGTTCTCCCCATGCAGCAGGCAGGCTGTGATTTATGGCTGGACAGTGGCCTGAAGAGGTGTTGGATACAATGAAATACAAGGGAGAACATCTGGAAAGCCTATTAGCTACGATTCACAGCTTGGGCCGGTTTGATAGCAATGGCTGACGCGAGCGTGGAACTGAGATGGCAGTGCACATTGAGGGACACGCTGTGGTTTCTTTCTCATCGAACAGCAATGTGTGAACCGAGGTTATTCACATATTAAGTAGATTAATCTTAATGGTCCTACTTAAAGCGCCAGGTGAGCTAACAAGGCCCTTAAATGAGCCTCTCCGATGGTGTCCTAATGTCTCCCAGATGTAGAGTCCTTCAGTCATCTTGGAGTCCTTGGTTGGAAGCAAGAGAAACTCGTGATGTGAGAAATCAAAGGCCTCTACAGGCTAAAACATCCATTCTAAAGCTGCATGACACAGCCAGTGTTGCACAAGGCATTCTAGTCAAGGATAATTGGGTAAGAAGAGCATCGGCAGGGAGTGTCTGAACAAGGTACTCCTGCCTCCACTCATCTCAGCCCCGTAATAAGAGCATGGGGAGGTGTGCTGAAACACAACCCCGTCACCATTCATCCTCACCCCCTTGATGCAACAATGACTAGCATGCGGTCTGCTTTTCATTTAAGGGAATTACCTATGGGAGGCCGGCAGACGTCTCCTGAGTTGCTCTGTGTGTGTTCTTCTCATCCCTGCAGTGCTGTCTCATTAACACAGTACCCAGCGGGCCTGGTTTAGCGTAGCCCATCTCTGTCCTGCTGAAGCCCGCAGACTGCTGCAATGGAAGTTGAAAATAATGACTCACACATTACACAGTCCCTGTACACAGTCCCCAGCTCCAGCTCCGCTCCCCAGGTTACTGCAGCTCAGACCTCCAGCCTCTCTAACGAGTGGACTATAATGTCAGAGGCACTTAAGAGTGAGGGGAGCGGGAGCGAGCCAGGAGGGAGAGTGGGGTGTTACGGGAAGGGAAAGAAGTAGTACTAGCTTACTCTAATTTGTGACTTTTGACAGTGTGTGCAGCTTAAATCGTTGGCTTAATTTAAAATCTAGAATTCACAAAAGTTCGGAGTGGAACAACTACTACTACTCTTTTCCTCTGTAGCCACAGATATTACTTGAAAACATGATTCACTGTCATTGAAAAGGCCTAATTATTCAATCATCAGTAGGGTGGCTACTTATAAGTTCAGGCGTCATCTCAGCGGGGTGTGCCTCATATAATTTACATTTCATTAAAGCACGCTGTGAGACATCATTGATTTCTCAGCAAACCAGGAGTTTCCATGATGCAGGCTCATGGGTGGGGGCGAGTGGTAGACGTGTCACCCATCAGGAGCTGTCAGAGGACAGGATCCAGACCCTGGGCCAGGAGAGGCCAGGCCAGCCAGCTGTCACCTCTCTGACACTGGCTGAGACCATCCATCTGGCTGAGAGAGGCCCACCATGGGTGGGGAGAAACTCACCAGATCCCAGACTGTATGCACATGAACGCAAGAATGTGCACAAACAAACGCACACGTATTACGTGCACGCACACTACACACACACGTGCACAAACATTTATGCACATACAAAGACATACAGACACTCATCTAAGCACGTACGCACACGTGAACGCTCCTACACCGCCACATGCCACAAAGAGAGGACAGGATCTGTGAGTCACACCAGAGGGCTATTTTGGGTAATCACCAGCCCAATCTGTGGCCCTGTCCAGATGAATGATTCTCTCACTGAGCGATCTGGGAAACAGAACTGACACGCTGCCATCAAGCCGAACAGACACAAATAAACAATCATAACATTTGGTTGCAATGCTCGCCTTCACGTAGCTCTCGCTGTCTCAGTGAGTGGGTTTTAACGGCAACACTTTTTCCATACACTTATGCACAGATAGAGCGTCCATAAAATGTCGCTCACATAAGTTCACTTGAGGTGTATTACAAAAATTCGGACTGTGAGCGCTGGCATAGCATTAGCATCAGTGGCAAACTTCCTACTCCAAATATAGACATGTACACACACAGACACACAGTAGTGGGTCTATTTCCCCATGTCAGGCTCCACTGGTATTTTCACTGTTGTGATACTCATGTTGAGTAAAACAACAACACCACAGCATGTTGGCTGAGCATGGAGCACATCCACCCTGACATGTTTAAGCAGAGGGGTCAGTGGAGTTGCCAGACATATGGAGAGCATTTGGAGGTATCCAGACTCCACATCCTCAACCACAACAGACAGACAGTTTGTTGTTCATCTTGTTTTGGGGTTTCATAATTATCCTAAATATCCATAACGACCCTAAAAATCTTAAATCTATCTCACCATAAGAAACATATGCATGGTGTACTTAATTATTCATCTATCATTACCAGATCATTTCAGTGATTCGTTCAGTAATGACTGAAATATCATTGTGACTCAGTTTATTCTCATTTGGACATGGGCCTTTGATTGAAAATAAAACCGTACTGATTAAATGCCCTCAGCACATTTGCTATTTAAATTGGAATTTGTCTTTTGGGTCGGATCTTAATGGTTCAATGAGAATTCTATTGAGTTAGTGAGGACTCTGATTAACCAATTAACCAAGAAACAGTTTGAATGTGGGTGACCTCTATGTCAAAACTGACGTGAATCTCATAATCATTTATGACTTTTAGTTTCTACTTTCTCTACATAGTAGCATTCAAACAAATTCATGTCTTTTCCTGATTTTGATTACTCTCTATTTATCAACATTTTCCCCACTTTGAGAAGTTACTCCTGCATTTTACAGAGTCCCTCTCCCTCTCACTCTGAATCTGAAGTTATGCTCCCAAAGTGTTTTTTTTATTTTGAGACCTGGCAGCCGTGTGTGTGTACTCTGGAAATGTTTATTTAGTAATTGCTGTGAACAATGTCCCTTGCTGTCGGTGAAGACTACAGGGGGCCGTAGTGACTGTGGCAGAGAGCCATGCCATCTTTTTGGTGTGAAGACACAGCAGCCATAAATACACCACATTGGCTACAATTACCTAGAGACTTGGTGCCAACACATTTTTTCCTGCTATTATCAGCAGAGGCTGTTAAGTATTAGAGTCAAGCAAAGGTGATGTGTTGTTATTCACAGCCCTGCACAAAGAGAGTTATTGTTGTGCTATTAGTGATACAAAAAATAAATAAAACAAAACAAAACAAAAAAACAATGCAGCTTAGTGGCCAAATATGTTATTCTGGTATTTGTAAAGTCATCAAGTCTTTGTATCTTAGTAAGGAGATGAGAGTCATGAGCAATGGGAAATCTTACAGTGCAGGATGGAGGGACTCAGAAGGGCACAGACAGACAAGTGAAGGAGAGAGGGAGACAGAGATCAATGATAATGTGATCTGATGACATAGTTGAGTGAGCTGTTCCCCTCTTACCATCGACCAACTCAAAGTTGAAGAGAGTGAACTTTGTTTGGATTGGCTTGAATCTTCCCATAAAGCAATATGAAGAAGGCATTATGCTGTGGGTGTTTTCCATTTTGCCACAAGAGAACTGTGTCAGGTTCTGCAAGTGCACAAGCGCAGATACTTCAGCATGGCACATTGACAGGCAGCTTGTTCAAATAAAGGACTGACAAAGCTCTGAACCAAGCAACTGAGCTATTGAGAAATGTATTTACAAAAACAAATGCGCATGACAACAGAAAACTAAAATGGAGAGATTTCCTCCGTTGTTTCTCTAAGATTGTCTATACAGGGTGCTGAATGGATATATTTTCAATTGTTGAAAAGGTCAATGCATATTTTTTCCACTCCAAAGTTAATTACAAATGGTTACAGAGTAGTTCAAAAATTTGAGCAAATTGAAAACATAAGCGTTTGTGACAGCTTAGCCTAATTCATCTCTATGCATAGTCAAGAGTATTCAACAACTTATACGGAGCGTATCTATGACAAATACCATCATATGGTGCTGGTTGTTTTAAACAAAAGAGTGTGAAACCAGATGATGAGTGGTACTGATTGCATGGGAATGTGTAAATGAAAGATATGTATCTGGTATCCATCTATTGTTTCTCTGTCAAGTAAATTTCTTATAGGTTCTGTCGCCACTGGCCCACTGACTAATTACAAAGATAGACACAAAGATGAAAAGCCTTTCCCACGCAATTGCCTGTGAGAAACCATCATGAAAACATACAAACACTCCAAGATTTTTTCTGGTCACATGGAAATATTTGAGCTCTGAAATGTCTACCGTCAACCCAGTATGAGAAGTACAATTTGTTTTCCCCCAAGAGGTTGTGTGACAGAGAAAGTGTACCAGCACAAAGGAGTAACCAAGCTTCAAAGTCCAGCCAGACCACAAAGGGATGTTTTGAGACTGTAATTAGGTTTAAGCTGTCCTGGATCTGCCACGAGACTCACGCAAACCGGCTGCCACCATGCACACCTCTGTTCAGCCTGGAGGTCTGATGTTTACATTGTGGTCACCAAAAATGAACATGACAACAGTGACTTGTTTGATAGACACTGTGTTGTTCAGTGGAGTTTTAGTGGAGTAATGACACCATAATAACCAGATAAATGTCTCAACAATGATTTGATCTGATTTTCCCCAACACAGCGACACCTCCATCATGAACATTAGGTGTTGAGACATGGTTACTCCAATCAGTTCTCACTACTGAGGTCATATTTAGGTTCAGAGAGGTCACCGTTTTCAACGAAGAACTTTGACAGAATCAACTTTCAAACAACCTTGATTATTCTAACATAATCTGTATCTGTCCCATATAATAATAATAATAATAATAATAACTCCTCCCTCAAGGATAAAAAAAGAGCATCATGTTTGTTGCCCTGGATAAATTAATGTGTCTGCCTCTGACTCACTTAAATGTTAAATGATGACCAAATGTTAGCAGGAAAATGGAGCATACAGGGTTGGGTTGGATCATAAACCTCAATACCCTGGAGGGAACCCTTGGTGAATACAGTGTGATAACAACAATGGCAAACAATGCTCTCTCAGTCACTGCTGGTATTCTCATAAAAACTGGGTCCAGAGACGAATCAGGCCTTAATAGAGGTCCCTGACAGTAACAGGAAAGGAGACTCATTTATTATTCCATTATGTCGTCTCGACCACACTTAACGATTTATCCACACAATTACCGTGGGCACCCGGGTTGCACTGTCACAGTAAACGCTGGCACAGAAAGAGCCATTCAAGCAACACTTTTATTGAGCTGATATTAATTGATTTATCCTGACCTACCCAGATATGGCCTCCCTAGGCTGAACCTCCTCGGTGGAGCAGTGCCAAGGCTCTATCCTAATGCCGCATAAAAATAAATGAGAAGCTATGGGCCCGGTCTCTAAAGCCAGAGGATATTGTTCGATTCCACGTCAGCCCTCCAGGAGGCAATTTAAACAACCCAGCATGCTAATCAACCTGGTATAAAAGGCTGTCCTGGAGGGTGGCCCATTTCTCTCTCTCTCTCTCTCTCTCTCTCTCTGAGGCCAATATGGACCTAAACAATCTGAGGAGAAACCTGTAATTGGGCCTCTGTCTGCGGGAACATTACACTC
>OMLI01074283.1:9734-22303 GCA_900302605.1 Rondeletia loricata | reverse complement strand
AGGTCACCCGGCGGGGAGCTCTTTACATGTCCTGAAAGTTTCAGCGCGATTGCACCTGAGATGGCCAAACTATGGGTGAACAAAATTATCTCTTTCTCTCTTTTATTATAGGATTCAGATATATTTCACACACACACACACACACACACACTACTATGAGGGGTAAATTAGCAGGATTGGCCAAATAAAATGTTTTTTATGTTAATTCAGAAATAATTAGAAATCATAAAAAGTGCAGAGAGAGAGACGCAGAGAGAGACAGATAGAGAGACAGAGAGAGAGAGACTGACTTGTTATGTTCCTTTAAAGAACCATTATCTTAAAATGAGAAAAAACCACCAGCACAAGCTAGTGAACACACACACACACACACACACACACACACACACACACACACACACACACACAAGAAATAAACAGCAACAACACCAGTAACCCCATCAATTCAACTGACAGTCCAGCTGACTAATCACATTTAAATACAGAAAGATAGAGAGAGACATAGAGAGAGGAAGAAAGATAGAGAGATTTCTACACTTTGAAACTTTCGAGCTTTTATTTTGAAGGCTAAAAAAACTGATGTTATTTACATTTACTGCTTTTATTTTGACGGCTAAACGCTTTAACCGGAACACTTATTTTCTGGTTTCTTGAGGTATCTTAATGAATGTAATCGAAGCAGATCAGCGTGGGTGAGTTAAGTGTACAAACTTAACAAACTAATGACAATGCCATCTATATTAGTCAAAGACTCTAGTATCTGCCAGTGTGTCAAACCAAGATTAAAATAAAACGGGATGAAATTAAACAGCTGTGTCATGTACTGAGTCAAACCATGCCAGATTGTTGTAATTCATGCACACGAGAATTTTGCCTGTAACTATGGGCTGGACAGGAATCATAATAACGTATTGTCTATCAGTTTTGAAAATAACGTATTTTATTTTGGCCAAACTGCACACATTCAAATTGCGATTCTAATAGATTCTAAACGATTCTAACATTTTAAAATCGATGCAGTTGAATCGTCACATTTGGATCAACCCTATAACTTAGTATGGCTACATTGCATTTTTTCAGTTAGTAGCAAGAGCGCTAGGTTTAATAATATTAGCTACCTCCTCTTTTACCCCTTGCCCTTTTCTCTGGGCTTCAGTCTAATGTTACTTAACCAGAGGTTACCACTGAGGTTTAACTCAACCAATGACATTATTTTTGCAGCTCTAAAACGCCAATCTACAGAAAAAGATACAAGAGTTGTATGCCCTAGGCACATTATATGGTTCTTGGAAATTCATGGATGGGAAGTCATGGGAATTTCCGGTCTGGAAGAACCTGCTGTTACATGCATTGCTTTTCCACCCCTTTCCCCAAAGGCTCAGGCTCTGGGCCTGGTCCTAATGAGCCTCTGTGGGTGGGCCAGTTGTGCTTGAGGCTGAGCCTGGGTCTCATTCTGGTGTTTAGGCTTGGGCAGCAGGACACAATGTCTGGAGGTGCCTGTCAGCCAAGGGGGAAAGAAATAGTGTAGATTTTTATACAAGTCGTCTCCCATGGCCCAACTGCCTTGCTGGCTTTGTATATAGTGTGTTGGTTGTCTAGGGGTTCTGGGTTGTGGTGTGTCTTACAGAGTCTCCATTCATATGGAACATGGAGAGATAGTTTCAACACGATAGACCAGTGGTTCTCCATGGAGGCCAAAGAGTCTGCAGGCTTTCATTCCAACCTCAAACACGACAGCAGCTGATTTCACTGATGATCACACCTTCAACCAGAGATGAGGAACTAATCAGTGAAATGAGATGCTGTTTGGTTGGAATGAAAACATGCAGACTCTCGGGCCTTGATGGCACATGGTTGAGAAGCACTGTGATAGAGAATGGAAGGCATGCAGCTGGTATGTCCTAAAGAATGATCCGTGTCATCTAGCCAGGTGGAAATATGTAACTTGGTGGAGAGAGTCAAACCTGCTCCTACAGCAACAAATCACAAATCCCACAAAGGGATCCAAATTATAATTTGGGAGATGGCATCATCTCAGCATCTTTTCCAAGAATTTATGCCGTGATGGTTTCAAAGGTTTGAGTCCCAGCAGCTTATTGCATTTCTGTGTGGGTTTTGACTCGTGGTCTCTACCACTCCCTTAGCCTAGCCTGTTTGGTTCAATTCATCCGAACCCTAGAGCGTTTACTCCTTTAGTTTGGTTTGTTTGAGCAGGTGAGAATGATGCCACTCAAACTCAGGTGCGCACCAAACAACCGCACCGAGACCGAGACCCCCTGAAAACGCGGGTCTCGGTCCTCTTCCAAGTGGACTGAGGTGCGGTTCGTTTGTGGTGAGAACACAACACGGATCAACCACAGGATATGGTCAGGATACGGTCCAGTCACAGTCTTGACTGATGCTCATATTCAACTATTTCTTCATGAGCTCTTAGCTGGTAAGACCACCAGAGAAGATAAATAAAGCCTACAAGCGTAGTTAAGTGCAGCATGATTTGCTAATGTCAGTCACCGGAGTAAACTGCTTTGATTTTCCCCCATGCCAAAAAGTATGATAATGTCGCAGGATGACAGGTCACCAAAACTTTCCAATGAATGAGTTACCTGTCAGTCCATTTGATCTTTGTTTACAAGTCTTGGTTGGTTTGTAATAAGGCAGTGTGAACCCTAAACGAACTAGATGCAAACTGCAACAATGTATCTTTTTCTGGCATGATTAGGACCATAGAAAATGAACTATAGGGGTGATGGCACCCGTAGTGACATTTTGAAAGCCTAGTCTGAAACCCATACTTCTAACACATATAGACAATGCTAAGTAGGCTCAAAGCATTTCATTCTGCATTCAGGGTCCCACTTTACAGGGAGTCATTTTACCTGATAGTAATTATTGATAGTGAGAGTTTAGCTGACTGGGTTTCCCCAGGGAGATTGGTGGTTGACTGCTCCTGGACTCCTATGGAGCTGTGCTTGCTAAAAAGTTATAGCAAAGTGAAATCACTTTATCTGTTGGGCACTGCAGCTTTTTTAATCTCTGAGACATGCTTGTGATAAAGGGCTATATAAATAAATGAACTTGAACTTGAGTCCTGGTTGCCTTCCATAAGTGTATTTAGAGACAGGAGAGCCAAAATGGAAATGGGAATGCTGCCTCACATTATGTAGGTGGGTAAACAGACAGAGACAAAAATACACACATATACTGTATATACAAAAACTTAGATGGTGAACACTGGGCCATTGCTTTTGCTGCCTGTTACTTTATGTGTCTAAATTCACTTGCACCCGATTACTGTACCAACGATGCTGCACAAACTCTCTTATGTAAACCTCTTCACTCAACACTGAGTAGGATTAGAGAATTGTGTAATGTGTCATATGTTTAAAATTGAAATAGCCAGAGTATTTTCTGGAGCATTTTGTTTTTTAGCTCTCATCAGAGTCCAACTCTTTTAAGCTCTGCCATTAGTGAATGAAATATACACATACAGTCATTGTAAAACAGACTAATAAGCAGAAATCAATATCCATGTCAAGCACAAATTGTGCATTGTGCTGCACAATGCTTAACCGTGGTATTCCCCACTTCCTGCAATGACATTAAAATGAACAAAACCCATGGTTGTTAGATGCAGACCTTCAAGCTTTCAGTGGACATTTAATTGTGTAATTGAGTGGAAAAATGAAGATCTTTCATCTCCTAATGTACGGTAACCCACCCAGCCCTCTCAATGTCAGACAATCATTATAATGAGGTTCAGTTCTCATTTAAGTGTGTGGGGAGGATGACGACCACTCCATGCCATCACTGCTGAGATGCAGGGCACTCCAGGACAGAGGAACAAGACATAACCTCTGCGTGCAGCCCATAAAAACCAGCTGATTCTCCTCTCCAACCAAATAATAAGACTTTGGCTTTATCCAGTGTTCCCTGATGCGTGGGGAGTAGTCAATGCAAGACCATGAAATAAAGAAAGAATCCTTGGGTGTTTGCATCATCCATGAATTTTGACTTAGGGTAGCATCAACCCAGCACCACTGACAAAATGTGTCTTCATTTGCTACCATCCATAACTGACAATCCCTCAGAACACGTTTTTATAGCCTACATCCCTGCTGTGGCTATAATAATAAGTCCTATAGTTCTTTCCCCTGTTCGCCATTGCAATCCAGTTGCATCCTGATCCATGGCATATTCATTCATATCCAGGGAGGCCTTATCTCTTTAACAAGAGGGCATGATATATTGACATGATATACAATTCTATGGGTCAGATCAACTTTTATAATGTAAAAAAGGCGATTGTTTTTTAAATAGACAAAATAGTTTGTTGCTAGAAGATGATGATTCCCCCTTGACCTAGTCAAAGTGTGTTGAGGCTGAACATGAGCCTTTGGAAGTTGGTTATACCCAAGAAAAGAGAGTTTGTCTGTGGAACAATCAGTAGTATTTGGTGCAACACGTACAAATTAAAGTAATAACCTGTGACATTTTCATACAAATAAATGTCCATTTTGCTACTCTCCATCGCTGATTGATAGAACACAATAGTGATTCAACTCAGTCAGTTCATGAAAGCTTTTACATTTGCTGTTCTAAACACCCGGTGTCTGGTAGCTCTTTCCTGTGAAAAATCACAAAGAAGTGATGTTTTACTTTTCCGGCAGCAGCAACAGTGTTTGGAATATACAGAAGAAGAACTGGGTACTGTGTAGCAGCGATAGCCACCATGGCTGAACAGACAAAGAAAGTCAGACTTCATCAAAAGAAAATGACGGTGGCCCTGAAAAACAGGCTAGCGGGGGGGACAGTCCGCCCAATGGCAACATGCTAATTGTTAGCATTGGTCCAATCCAGTACTGCTAGAACAGTGAGGCGAGGATACCATCACAACAGTCCTACGTACTACTTTGGGGCTAAGTTAAATAATATCAAAATTTTAAAAATGGGTGCACTATCCCTTTAACATGAGAAACACGTATACAGCAACTAACATTCGCTCAAGGTGATATAATCTCAGTGTGAGATGTGCAGCTGATGGCTAGTCCATTAAATTACTCCGGGGGGGGGGGCTTGTTCACTCTGTATTGAAGGGCTTGTTCACTCTGTATTGAATACTCATGCTGTAACGTTATTATTGAACATGTTTGATAACAAATATCAATACAGACAGTGCAACGTTATGGTCATTACATATTTATTCATAATGTAACAAAATATATTAATCATGTATTTTTCCCATTTGATTAATATACTTTTGTAGTTTTTATCTATTCTAAACTATCTCATATTTCTGAACCCCCTCTGGCGGGCCAAACCAAACGTCTTCTGGCCCACGGGCCACGGTTTGGGCACCCCAGATTTATTTAGTGTAGATATTATCGTCTCTGTAGACATAGTCGCTCTTAGGCACTGGCTGAAATTCTGTCATTATGTTATTTGTAGTTGCTTCACTAGTCTCAGAACAGCCCATGCTTGTTTGTTTGGGGTCTGGGAGCTGCTGTCAGTCCAGTGACGTCAAAGTACTGGTGACACTGCTGACAAGTGATCGCTGGGGAACGCAGTGCAGAACACAGAAGCAATGACCGCTTATCACCAAAGATTACACCAAAATAAAATAAAAAACAAGCATCTCGTGGATTATCACTTAAAATGAAATTAACTTAAACTGTAAATCTAGTGAACATACAGTAGGGTTCTTGAGTTCTTGCCAGCTGTCCATCAAAAGAAAAGCAGTGGCTATGCATGCACACAATGTTTACTGTTTTACAGCATACACTGGCTCCTCTGTGTGTCACTAAAGCATATGATAGAACATGGCACTCTAACTGTCTGTTCAAAGATTCAATCTACTTTGCACTATTGCTTTGTTGTGAACCACCACTCCACCATCCCTCATCAAGGTCACCCCCCACCCCCACCCCCCTGCACTCATGCTGTAGAGTTCATGGGTTCTCTGAAGAGCTACATTTGTATAGATTTGAGTGCAGTTTGATCGGGTCCTGTTGCCTCTAATATGTTGGCAATGCCTTGGTAAGCTGCCCCTTGATCCCTCCAGTGGTGCATTTATACCAAATACCAGACAAGGCCCAAAAGTGGCACGTGCTGGACTGCCTGGCCGGCTGTTTGACTAAATTTAGCTGACACGGTGCTGCAATTAGAGCCTTTAGGACCTCTCAGGGTCGTGTGGAGATTTTCAGTTTAGCTACCAATCATGCTGGAGCGGGCAGTTACAGTTGGACTGAATTAGAGCAGGAAACATTTTATTATTCAAAAGCCAATCAACAATTTTGTTGAAGTGGATGTTCACAAAATCATACTTCATACCCAATGTGTCTATGAGATATTGCCACACAAAAGCTGGGAAAACAGTGTTTTATATTTTTGACAGGAATATTCATACATGAAGTGAACATTTGATGTACTTAGTCCTTTAAAGATAATAAAATGCTTGTGATATTCACGTATGTTCATATTTTAAACAATAATAATAATCATCAAAATTGTAATGTTATGGTAAACCTAAATATGAGTCTCCCCTTATTTTTGTAATTTTATTACAAAGTGATTTTTCACCTGTTGTCAGAAAAACAGTCATGAAAATAGAAACTGTACCAGCTAGTCTTTATTGCACATTTTAAGGTTGTCAATAAACATGTACAGTAAAATAAGCATCTTGAAAATGGCTCAACGGAGCTTTGGTCATGCTAGGGAAAGAAACTATAGTAGAGTTCAATGTCGGCTCAATAATAATTAATTCAACCATGTATGTGGAGTGAAGAAATGTGGTTTATGTATAAATAGCATTTTAAAAAGTAATGTTTTGAGAGTTGAGTAGCACACCACCTGTTGTGGAGGGACTCGAAAGGACTGTATAAGATGACTGTGTGTTCGAAAGGAGATGTCACTGTTCGCCCCCCGGGCGTCGGTCAGGACACAGGATAATGAGGCGTGGAGTATGAATAGAAGATGATTGGATTTATTGTCAAATGGGACACACAGGATATTTAACATGAATTGGGTTACACGTATGAGTGTTTATGTGGTTCTGTAAACAATAACAGAAAGGGG
Organism: Rondeletia loricata; assembly: GCA_900302605.1. Classification (NCBI taxonomy): domain Eukaryota; kingdom Metazoa; phylum Chordata; class Actinopteri; order Beryciformes; family Rondeletiidae; genus Rondeletia; species Rondeletia loricata. Next base: position 15,232 of record OMLI01074283.1, on the reverse strand, counting down.
GGAAAATAAATATACATTACTGAGACATTTGTAGTAATGACCACCACAGTATAAACAGTAGGCTACATAAGTAACAGTATGCAGCAGTAACTGTAAAATTGTACTATAATGTAACCTCAGTAAAGAAACATTCACATTGCAATCATCACAATCATTCCATTCACAGTACAATGCTGTAATGATACAATTCACGCTACGGCCTGGCAGGGGGCGCAAGAACCGTATTTTACCACAAACAAATCCCAACCCGCGAAAATGCCGTCGCCCATAACGTGACATGTGCGACAATGATATTATGATCTAAGAGTGCATAGCCCACTAGCACACGGACTGGTGCAAATACAAAGCGTATAAAGTAAGTACACTAACACACTAATACAATAAACGTGAGGCAGGATACGGTAACATAACGGAGCACCACAATACGATTTAGCTCCCGACTGAATGAACCAATACGGGCAGAGCGCTAGCCGCCAGCTGACTCTGTGCTAGCTAAGTGCAGAGAATAAACAGTATGGTATATCCCTACACATATCAAACGAACATCTTCAAAGATAATAATAAAAGGAAACTTACATTTGTCATTCACGCACAAAACACCCACAGCAAACGACCGAATACAGCAGCGTACGCAGGATGTAGCGTTGAACTTGGATGCCGACTTTCTCTTTGCCGTTCCTTTGGAAATACTGATGCTCGCCGCACAATGCACCGCGCGAGTGTGGAGCTGAGCTTAAAGGCACAGGGTCGATATTTACCCTAAAAAACATATGCTATAAACTTCAACTAATAAGGGTCTAACTAACACACTCGGAACCTTTCTCACACCACCATTGCACAGATTAGTAGATCTACAGACTCATACAAACATGACACTGGAAGCTTCTCTGACGCTACCTTGTTGTTGTGTGCTTACTTGACATTGTGTGTCTGCTTACCCTAAAGCCCCGGTACACAGTGCATCAACTCCACCTAGCATTACTAGGACATTGTGTCTATTTACTTCCGCCAGCGAGGCGCGCAAGTAGGGTGTTCAGTGCCGTCTGTATCTATCTATGTGGGTATGTTCACACCATAACTCAAAAACAAATAACCCTATGATGTTCATACTTGGTACATATATTCAGCCCAAGGTACCCTGGAGCTGATTCGATTTTGAGGTCAAAAGGTCAAAGGTCAAGGTCATGGTTGTCAAAAATACATATTCGTCTATAAGGCGCAAGTTGGCACCTCGCCCGAGTGCAGTCTAGTTTTCTGTTGCAATCACCTCTTCCCCACCCAGCATGCATCAGTACTGCTACTTCACAGCCTATGATTATTTCGTCAGATACAGTAATGCTTTGCCTATTGAACTTGCTAAATTCTGCTCTGTGTGCAACGGTATATGCTTATTGTTTAAATGATCATTGGACATGGGTTAATATCTCTAAAAGATAATCAATGTATATGTTTCCTCAAGTCTTATTAATTATTATGCAAGTAATGCTGGTCAGGCTGTTATTTTAAGTTGAAGGACAGCCAACCCCCTTTTTCTAATTAACCATGTTTTAGAGCTGCAGCATAGCACTATAAATGGCTGACATTTGAGTTGAGTTTCTTAAATGTACAGTAGTATTGATTCCCAAGTTATCCCAGGCATGTCATTTTATAGATCTTACACAGATACATCATTTTGCACTTTCATAGAATTTGAAACACCGTAAAAGCCTTTCTCAGGTCTGTAAGCGCTCATTTGCTGTGTTATGTGAAACTTTAATTTCAGTCCCAATGAAACGGCATTATGATAGCATCTTGCTTCCGTAATTTGAAGTATTTCTGGTTGAAACAGGATGTTGGGGCATGATATAATGCTGGGAAGGATCATTTAGAAGTGTTAAACCAATGGGATAACAGTATCTGTTAGGGAGAGAAAGGCAGTTTTATTTGATGGGAGGAACAGAGGTACAGATTGTTCAAAAATCTGTGATGGTTTTATTGGTTGGAATTTTTATGTCCAGCTACTGGTACGCCATGAAGTAACTACTGAAAATACATTGTGTTCCTGGAAGTAAATGTAATTGGATTTTGATTTTAAATAAATAAATAATATATATATATATAATTTTGTGTTATTGTTAATACATCACACCTATTACAGAAAGATAAAGTCACAATACAGGGTCTGCGTCATCATTTTACATTATATTTTCATGGACTAGTTTTTTTACAACTTTCTACTTTTTGACGGGAGAAGATAAAGCTCAGTCCATGAGAGAGATCTGAGATGATGTCCCTGGCCTGTCTGAGGATGGATTGTTTACACAGTATGCAGTCTGACTCGCACCCATGACCTTTATGGTTCCTGTGACTCCCTCAAATAACTGACTAAACCAAATGTAAGATTGAGGAAGGTGCATGCATGTCCAAAAGAGATGCATGTAACGTTAGGTACACTCCTGCCATTGCCCTTGACCAAGGCATTGGCCTCAGAAGTGGAGCTGGTCCCAGGCCGTCCTTGTAAATAAGAATTTGTTCTTAAGTGAACTGCCTGGTTAAATAAAGGTTAAATACAAAAATAAAAAAAGGTTAAGGGGCAGTGAATGACTGACTAGAAGACGTAAATTAATTTCTCCGGTATTCCACATTCCCTATAACCAGTTAGCCTCTTCAAGGTGCACTGAGACCTGCTGATAAAGACACCTCATTTCATGCTTTTTGTCAATGAATCTCACTATCTCACTGGTTGTATTTGTTATCATTGGAAGTGCACAGTTTATGGTCAATATGCCCCAGGTGGGTGGATTTTTCAGGGAGAGGCAGAAACTCTACACAATGTGCTACAATCTATACCCAATGTGTTCTTGGTTGGATATCACTGAGTTTAAAGATTTCTTTTGTTTGTTGTTGTTGTTGTTGTCATTTTAGCCTTTATTTGATAGTTCACAGTGGAGAGAGACAAGAAAGATTGGGAAAGAGAGGGGAATGACATGCAACAAAGGTCCTAGGCTGGATTTGAATGCAGGACATCACTGTTACATAGTATGCACCTTAGCCAACTGAGCCACTGAGTTTATTAAAATTAAAATACAAAATACAAAATAATACAAAATAATAAAATTGCGATCCCCTTCAGGAATCTGATTGTGGAATGTCTCAGGTCTCTACACATGTCTTCTAGGTCTGAAATCACACAGCCTGAAGACGCATTTAAAGGAGATTCAATGATGGCTCCACCCTCGTATAGACATGGTGAACAGTGCCAGACTGGATGGATGTTGGCCTGTCAGTCAAACAGCACACCGCTCACCTGCTCTCACAAATGCACAAAATGGGCTCAGAGGATAAAAGCAATTAAGAGGTTTGTTTTCTCTCTCCAACACAAGCACTTCCTGACTGTCGCTTTTATTATCTCTGTCTTGCAGGGTGAAAAAATGATCTTTTGTTCATCAAATCCCATTCTAATTTCTCACTTTCTGAAAGATGAATTGTGCTATTAATTGGAATTGAAATGCTTAACATTTTAATAAGCCTTAGCATGCATTTTGACACCAGACTCATTTTTCATGAGCTGTAGCGCTTTTTGAGTTTAGCCCCGCTGGCCATTTCCAATTAATCCTGGGGTTCACTCTAATTGGCTCCCACACCCAGAGTGTCAGAATAAGAAAATCCATTATTTATTTGCACTTCTTCCATATTGGCTACTTGCAGCCTTTCTGTAGGAAAAAAGCCCTCCCATGGCTTCATTTATTACAGTGAGTGAAGAAGCATTATTAATCATGAGTCATGTTCCTCCCCTTTAACCTTGATGGTGTTAGTTCACCAGCAAACACGTTTTAAAGTTTATATTCAGCCATACCTCAGAAGATGACCTGATGGGCTTCTTACTCAAATTAAGACTGAAACAAAGCATGAATATTTTTTGTACACTAAAAAAAAAAAAAGTGTAATAATTCTGAAACTACTATCGTTGCCAGTGAAAAGAGACCGGGAGTGAAATCCAAAATTGAAAGCTTTATCAAATTTAAAACAAATAGCAAAGCTGATATACTGTATAAGGATATAATGGGCTGGGGATGAGATTTCAAATTGACATTTCTCAACCATTGGAAATGCTTCCATGACTTTTTCCAAGTATTTGGGTTTTAAAGGCCTGCGTTTTCACAATTCAAAAAAAATGAGGGTTGTAAATAAAATGACATTTTCTCCCAGCAACATACCCCCAACTTACGCCAGCCATTGACCAAGTGAGCGCCATCTCCATGTAAAGTAATTTCACACATATGATTACTCACATACCTTTAGAACAACAGTGTGATGAGGCGCACAGAGCTCCTGGACATGAAACGTGGGATAGCCTGTCTGTGGATAAACTGCTTCCATTGCGCAGTATTTTGCTTCTGTATTTCCACTGAATATAGACAGCTACTCGTCAGAAACAGACTTTTTTCAAACTATGCTAACGAACTGCTTCAGAGAAATCCCGTGAGTGTTGACTGTGGGTCGGAGGAGAGAGATGAGTGCATAAAAGCACATTCCCAAATGGATGTATTGGACAGAGCTCATTAATATATATGTGTACATATTTTACATTTAGCAAATGTTATTCATACTGGTTATTTCCTATTACTTTATACTATATAACACTGAAAGGTAGGCTATAGGAAATGTGAGATGAGTGCGTGTAAAAGCACATTAAGAATTCCATGCAGTAAATTCAGATGATTGAAGAATCCTGTCATGTTTTCTAAATACCTTTTGTTCGTTACTGTTTATCATTTAATTGCTCAGTTCGTTTTGCTGTTTTGCTACTCAAGAACTTTTGGCAATGTGCCTGCAATATTTTATATTATAAAGTAATGGCTATGCTTCCATTTCCCCTGTATTGTATATATTGTTGTATTTTATAAATAAATAGGCCTACACAGACACTGATTTGGTTGTGTTGTTTTTATTCCAAATATGAAGTTTTGAAGTAGGGTGTTTTTTCCCTATGTAGGCTACATTAGGTTGTTAGACTTGCTGTGGATGCAGACATCAGATGTAAAGCTGTGCGGTCTGTTGGCGTCTTTGCTTGGCTGAAGCCTCTAGTCCAGACAATAGCTGAGAATAATCCCATCTCTCCATGGTCACCTTCTTTCTTTTCTATATTCCTTTTGGTTTCAATTATAAATATTCATCATGGACTGATGAGTAGCCCTAAATATTCCTATGATATTTTTCTGTCTATTTTAATTTTATTTAGGCTACAAGAGCTAACTAGGATAGGCCTATAAAAAAAACTGAAATAGCGATTCCTTAAAAACCTTTATGAATGGTAGGCTATGCAGCTCTATGTGAGAGCGCTGTTGTTGCTGCATTCTGGAGAAAGTTTAATTAAGTATTCAATGACTTATGTGTTGATCATATATAGCCTACATATTTCAATATTTGATAGGAAACATTTATAAACTAGGCATAATTACCCATATCAATTATGTATTTCCATTTCTGCTTGTGTATTTTGAGGCTTTGTGCTTGAT
>OMLI01074278.1:0-10339 GCA_900302605.1 Rondeletia loricata | reverse complement strand
TATAAAAAGAATATAACAGAGGAGACAAAACACATCCCTGTGGGGCGCCAGTGTTAATAATCAGAGGCTCGGAGAACTTGTTGTTAACTCTCACTACCTGCTTCCTCCCCTGCAAGAAGTCCAAGATCCAGCAGTGACACAGGGACATTTGGGCTCCAAGTTGGAGGAGTTTGTCATAAAGCCTGGATGGTAGAATTGTATTAAATGCAGAGCTGTAATCAACAAACAGAACTCTTGCATAAGTAGCAGGTGCCTCAAGGTGTTGAAGGACTGAATGCAAACATAATGACACTGCATCATCAACAGACCTTTTTGCCCTGTAGGCGAACTGATAAGGCTCAAGGGCAACATCAGACAGGTGATTACAGACTAGGCGCTCAAAGACTTTCATAATGACAGATGTTAAGGCTACAGGTCTGTAATCATTCAAGCAGTCTGGGTTAGATTTTTTGGGCACAGGAACAATAACAGCTGACTTAAAACATGCTGGGACCCTTTGTTCTAAAAGAGATTGGTTAAAAACTTGGTTAAAATAGGGGCAAGACCATCTGCACACCATTTCAGTGTGGCAGCTGAGATTAGGTCAGGGCCTGCAGCCTTCCTACTATTTTGCCTACGCAGGCGGTTCCTAACCTCATGTTCAGTCATTAGAAATGGAGGCGTAGCATGATCTGGTAGGGAAGGAGAATAAGGCAGAGGAGCTAAGCTGGTGTCAAATCTGCAGTGAAATTTGTTCAGCTCATCAGGCAGGTTGGGGTCAGAATCCATGATGACCGGTTTTGTTTTATAGTTTGTGATTAACTGCATGCCCTTCCACAGACTTCTATTGTCATTAGAGTTGAGTTTATTTTCAAGTTTGTTGGCTCTGTGCACTGCCTTTCTCAGGTCATCTTTAATATCTTTACTAAACCATGGTTTGTTATTGCTATAGACCGCAACTGATTTAGATGGAATACATACATCTTCAACAAATTTTATGTAAGAGGTGACCACATCAGTGAAAGAGTCCAAGTCATCATTTGCCTCTTTAATCTGTGTATGTTTAGCATTATGGAGGATCTCTTCTTTCTTCCCACCATACAATCCAGTCCTACCTTGATCAGTTTTTCCAAGACATTTTTGCAGGTCTGTTTTCTGTCAGGAAGCACATCCTTTTGCTTCATTAGGACCCGGTAACGACCAAAAAATTCTTGATAGGTCCATCTGCAATATCCACAAAAATAAGCCAAGTTGGACAGATTCATTTTTTGTAGGTCTATGTATTGCAACATATCTGTGTGTACAAATTGATGATGTTATGTAGGATGCCCAGGGCCCCGTGCCCTGGACCAGATGCTGTTGTTGATATGCTACCTAGATGGGAAGCCTGCGGCTGAGATCCGGATAGTTTCGAGGATGCCACAGGCTCGTAGCTGCTGTACTGCCCTCACAGGGTCCAAGCTTTTAAAAAAGATAACATACAACCGCCCATTATCAATGTACTTTGTCATTTAAAGGTACACAAACTATTTCCCAGTGACACAGTGTTCCACTTTTTCATCTGTGTGTGTCGAAGATAATCATATTAGGCAAAAGGAGTGACATCATCCTCACGTGAACGGAGATTTCTGGTCGTTTGGCTTGATGCAGCGTACGTAGTGAGGGCTCGTAGCATTCAGAGTGTCCATCAGCAAATGTAGAGATTGTCTAAACTGAGTGAAGACGATAAATAAATGGTTACTAAATAAATGGAGTATGCAAATACAGGATTTGTATAAAATTTTGCTAATCAAATTCCATGACTGCACCATGACATTAAGTGTAATTTGCTCTCACCTGCAGTCCAACAGTCTTTTTATTATCCCTCTGAGCCTGACCAGGCCTTGAGGAGTGACTGCTACTAGAGCTTGTGGCCTTCTCATCCTCCTGGAACAGCTTCAGCAGCAAATCAAGCTAAAGGCAAAGTTCAGAGATCTCAGTAACAGAATAACGAGTAGTCCTGGAACAGCAGGTGGCAGTGTTTTCAATCTGAAATCCCTGAGACCATATAGTTCCTCATATGATGGTTCTGTTTCCGCATTTCTAGGGTGTGTGCCCAGGGAGTTAAAACACAAAACAGATTCAATAGTCATTTGTTTAAATGGTGCGGACATTGAATTTCAATGAATACATTTCTTACTGTGACTTTCACAAAGACTTACTAAACAGGAAGGACTGGAATTGAGAACAGAGTGAATGTAAGCTAATAAATAATTGGAAAAAGTAAGTATTACACCTTGCTCATTTTCAGAACATTTATCTGCTCCTCATTGACTGTGTCCTTGTTCTTCTCCAGGAAGCCCTCACATTGGTACTCCACCTGAGGACAAAGGGCCATGTCACACAGTCTTCCCTCACTACAAGGGCAAAGGTCATATTCATCATCCAGAGTCTGGCACTAGACTGATTAGTGCTGCTCTAATAGGTGGAATAATCATGGATTTGTGGTGAAGGCATACAACTCTTATACAAATTGACAGTGTGCAGACTGAGTAATTACCATTTCACCACACTTAGCCTTCTCGGTTCTGTTATTTAGCAGACAAAACTGATACAGCTATGTTTTATCTGTGCATTAAGTACCTTGTCTGCAAAGTGGTGGATGATGAAAGCTCTGTTGGATAATCTGGGTTTATCAAAGTGAGCGTTCTGCTTCAGGAGGGTGTTGTACAGTTTCTGGGCCCATGTGTCATCAGAGCCTTTGGGCATCTATGGAAAGGAGAAGGGTTGACACATGAATTAGTCATGGCCTTACTTATATCCTCCTGACATAGCATGTTGGAGATTCTTCTATCACAGAGCAGTTGGTGAAAATGAACTCATAGTGTTTTACTTTGCACTCCTCATCCAGAAGGTCCAGGACGCCCAACTTGGCCTCAATCAGACTGATGCATGGCTGGTTGTCATAGAAGTCGATCAGCGTCCAAGGGATCTGCTCTTTCATGTACTCCTCTTGCTCCAGTTTGAACACATGCTGGAGGGAGCAATAGTTGAAAATGATTTACGTATACATTTTGACTAGAAAATGAAGGTCTGAACAGCAAGGAAATACACGCACCAGGTTGAACTGTTGCTGGAGCTTCTCATTTGCATAATTGATGCAAAACTGCTCAAAACTGTTGATATCAAACGTTTCAAACCTGAGGAAAAAATACATTTTAAATTAAAGCAACAAGGAGGACTATGTGTGGAACATAAATTGAAAAACCACATACCAAGAAATAAAAACACACCCGTAAATGTCGAGCACACCAATGAAGGAGTGCTGCTTAGCTGCAGATTTCAAGGCCTTGTTAATGCGACCAACAATCCAACTGAAGAGTTTGGCATAGGTGTGCTTGGCTAGGGCATCTCGGCCATTGATAGCGTTCACTTTGGAGACAGACTTAACATAAGTTTCTGTGGCCGTCTTGAGCTTCTTGTGGCATAACCAGTGGGCCATGTCCTCGTATGGCACCCCCATCAGCTCACAGAACACCATCAGGTGGCTGTTGTCTGGCTGGAAATACATCAACAATGATGATCCGATACAGGCTAAAGATAACTTGCTTATCAAAATAACATTCTGATTTAAAATCAACTAAACATACTACACAAAATACTTATTTTGAGCCTTTTGGATGCCTCCAGTGGTAATCAGTATTTACCAAGATGCTGCTTCTGTCTGCCGATTGCTCTTTCACCTCCACATTGCTAAGATGAAGAATAGCTGCCAGAATTTGGAAAAGTGCCATTTGATCACTTTCACTGATTCCTGAAATGAATATATAACAAAAAAAAACAATAAATGGCCTAAGAGACTCAAACAATTAACTTTGTCTGATTAGAGATTGCCCCTCTACATCAATCATGTCAGGCAAACCATAAACACAAAGCTTATATGTACAGTACTGCGTATTCAATACATAAATGCAGTTCTCATTGCAGTGCAACTAGTAAGACTCACCTAATAATGAGAAAGCCCTCCTGGTATCACACAGCTCTTTGGCGTCTTCCACTCCATCTATGACTGGGCTCTGACCCTGGTTAGTACAGTGGAAGTCATCGGCGCAACCTTCAGATATTAATCATACAAAATATTGTGCTAATAAAAACTACCTGTTATAACTGCTGCAAAGACTTTTGACATTTTTTTATAAACAATACTGTACAAGACAGTAGTGGTAATTAAAAGCAGAGGCTGTCTAAAACAAAGAGAAGTAATTATCTAATTCATAGTAATACATTTCAGCCATACTTCCCAAATCGCGCTGAAGGGATGAGTGACATTTTAGAGGGTCACATACCTAACTTGAAGGCTTTGAACTCTGGTAAATGTGAAGAGGCACACAACTGGTAGAATATATGATAGTTCCTTTCTCCATGGGCCTAAAAGGAGTGCAGACACCAAAATATTCAATATTATTTCATTGATAGCACTTGTGACTGTATAAGCACTGAACTGCCACTGAACGCACTATCACACTATCTCTCCGAGTTGAGGACTGGGCAGGTAAATTGTGTGTTGTTTATGTTGTTTGTTATTAATATGCTAAGGCACTCAGTCACACACACACACACACAGGTTTCAGGGAGTGTTTCTAAACTCAATGAACAGCCAGGAGTAAATAACACAGAAAAGGCCACATTCAGGCACTTTAGGTAGTCATCTATCTTTTAAGGACACGCAAATCAAATGAATACAGGTGAAACTCACCTGAAACACGACTCTAGATTTTTCCAATAGGTAGGTTCTCATGTTAGCCCCAATTATACGATGCTTCTTGTCAAAGCCAATCGCGATGTACTTCCCAAATCGGCTGCTGTTGTCATTCCTTGTTGTCTTGGCATTCCCTAGGGCCTAGATGAAACACAGAGAGGGCTCTCGGTGACCTTTGTCATTTTATAATCCCGTCTTATTTTTCTGATGCGTTACCTCCTACCTCCATGATGGGGCTGGAGGCCAGCACCCTCTCCTCAACATTGGCCTCACCAGAGGAGCCGCTGACTGTAGCGAAGTAACGCATAGCGTACTTAGCAGAGACCGTTTTGCCAGCCCCTGACTCCCCACTCACTATGATGGACTGGTTTCTTTCATCTCTGAAAGAGAAGAAAAATTGCGATGACATGAACGAAGGGACCAAATATCAGCTAAAACAAATTCAACGTGCAAGTCTAACAGGAAATTAACATATCACTTTCTTTAAAAAGTCAAATGAAATGTGTTAGGAGGTGACAAAACCTGGCCATCTGTTTGTACGCTTCCTCTGCTACAGCAAATATATGGGGGTCCATGTCCCCCATGTTCTGGCCACTATAGGCGTTGATGATGTCGGCTTCATAGATAGGCAGGCTCTCATAAGGATTGATGGCAACCAGGACAATGCCTGAAACCATAGCATAAGGAGAGAAATCTCCATTAATCTGCATCAAAACACTATAAACGTCTGTTATCTGACATGGGTTATGAATACATGAACAGTGAATCCTGAATGTACAGTCATTCTGTGTGTATTTATCATCCCAAATGTAATAATCCATAGTAGTATGTGTTCCTTTAAGAGCAGCCTAAGTCACAATGATCAGCACAATGTAGATTATGTCAGACAGTAGCCTACTGTGAGCAGGACTCCAAAGTCTACAGTGACAATGATAGCGAGTCGAAGGAGTTGGAGCTCTTTACCACAGTATGTGTAAATGAACTTGGAGTCGACAAAGCGCACTTTGAGGTTGTGTAGGACTGCTGGCTCGTGCAGGTAGCTGAGAGCTGTGAGGTCATTCTCCCCCACCAAGATGTTGGGGTTTCTTAGTGGTGGTAGGCCGTTGGATAGGGGGTCTACTTTGTGTTCCACGTCCTAGAGAGACACAAGAAGTTAACTTATCTATGAACCCAAGGACAACTGTTGCTTTCAACATGGAAGCCTGTCATAAGAAATGACATGCAAAAAAGCAAGAATGCATAGTTATACACAAAAATATTGGCATCAGTTAAAGCTACATAGCAACCACTGGGTTCGGCTTGCTCATGTTGATAATATCTTGGCCTCATTTCAGTGCGTGCCCAAACTTGACATCACAGCTGCAGGGAGGGACAGCTCTGAGTTAAAAAACTACAATCTGCAGCCACACTGTTCATCTTAAAGCAAATGTATTACAGCGGCTACTTGTTTTCAAAGTGTCGTACACTAGTAGTTACCAACAGAGGCACACATTATTTTCCTTGCCTGGAAAATTCCCTGTGCATTTACTAAACATGCGGTTGTCACAGCTGCCTTGAATAAGCCCAGCACACAAAGATTTATTTACAATGTTCTTGCAGAGAAATGTGTGCATGGCTGTCTGGCACATCACATCACGCACTCATTTCCAACTCAGTGCCTCCATCTCCCCATCTCTCTCTGCCTGTCTCACCGTGCCATCCTCTAGCTGGAGAGACAGCACTTGGTCCCCGGGAGTGTAGTCTTTGGTAAGCTCTGCTGACTTCCACACGTCAACTGCATCTGGAAGCCATACACGGGCATACTGATGGACAGAGGAGAACCGGGTCAGAGACAACCAGCATACTGACAAATGGCTCAATTATAACCGAGGCAAGACAGTAAGGTAGACAGATGAAGAGGTAGAACCAAAGTTGTTAAACTAAATACCAGTAATTGACTGACACGAATAAATCCCTTAGCTTAAAACGACGTATAGTAGAGAGCTGTTTCCAGTAGCGTTCCAAATGAATGAGCTGGACAGCCAAACTGAATCCAGTGTTAGCCTACCTTGGAGTAGAGTTCAGAGGCTGCCATGTCGCTCAACGCGCTAAATACTCTGTCCACAGCAGGGAACAGGGGAACATTTCACTGACTCCCAGTTACATGGCGATTAGGAAAGACTTGTAGGTGACATGAACTTCTCTTTTCTCGTCTGGACTCGGGTGAGTTGAGTTGAGGCAAGACCGCTGCAACAGCTGCGCGTGCCCTGACACGTTTAGCTCTCGTGAGGAAGGCGTGCCTCCCAGCGGCCAAAACGAATCCCGCCTCAACCCACCTGATGCGTCCTGGACGGTCCCGGAGGGCATACTAATTACCTGACTACTGTTCCACATGTGCGTCATGTTGGAGGATGACAAATCACACTGGGTATCAAGCCAAAAATCCCAATACTTGGTCATGACGTTCCCCAAATACTGAAATCTTTATTTGCAATATTCAGCCCTCTACTGCAGTACAAGATAAACAGGTATATATATAGTTTCGATATCAAATAGTATTTAAGTGCAAAACCAACACGTTCATTTCAATAAGTTGAGCGCACATATTATGCAAAACTATTTTATTTACAAAAACAAATGGCACAGTACATGTACATGCACACTCCAGACACGTCACGGGAGTTGCTTTCCATAAAAGCCTAAATGATTCCAGGCAGACAGTGGCAGACATTTCAGGCTAGATTCACAAATAAGATTCTCACTGAGTGAGCAAATATTGCTCAAGAGGAACAGCGGTTCATAACTGTTAAGGCAATTTTAGAGGTCAGGATGAGATGCAGATCAACAGCAGTCTTTGAAAACCAATGTCACTCAAATTAATTAAAACATGACCAGCTAGCAACATTTGTGAGATCCAGACTTCAGTACTTAAAATGCACCAAATCAAAGAGCTTTACAGGGAGAGGGAGGGGCACAGACAATCAAGCATTAGAAAAAACAAAAAGGAGCAATATTTGATTCAAGCAGAACATTTTCACTTTTTAATAGACATGCCTCATATGAGCAGGTGTCCTTATTCCTTAATCTAAACAGTCATCGTTTAAAACTGAAAGGATCGTCTGTAAATCACACTTCTACATCAAACAAACTACATCAATGGGCACCTTGCTTGTATTTTATCTGCCCATGGTCATAAGGAAGTAATTTTGCCTTTGCAATTATCAATAAGGAGGAATAAGCCCTCATGGTGAAAACAGATCCCCAGGGTAGCTAATGTCACAGGCTGACTGTACATGCACTCATATGGAGGCATACATGCTTAAAAAAAAGTGATGTTCTGCCAAAATAAGATTGCACTAGCTTCCATTCATATTTCCACGTGATATAATGTACAGCAATTAAGTACTATTCAGTCTTTTTCAAGATCTTGAGAAACATTTTCAGCTGCTACAATGTTGGATTTAAGTTACTGATGATTCAATACCAGCCAGTTGCTAATTTCTCTTAAGTATCCAGATTGACTCACAAATTGTTCTTTAAGAATTCATACAAAAGGTGAAATATGAACAAAAAGGAAACAGCAGGTAGATATGCAATGGGGATTGGAATGGTAACAAAACAGTAAACATAAAACTGTTTGCCAATCAACCAGCCAGTTTGCTGGCCACAATTGAAGGCTTTCTCTGAGGCAGGTCCTGAGGTGTTGGGATGTGGTCCCCTGTGATCTCAGTGTTCTCCGTTGGGGCGGTGAGCAACTGTTTGTTCTTCATCTTTGCCTTGGCCATGTTGTAGTCTCCAGAATCAAAATACTTTTGCTGCACAAATAAGAAGACATAGAAAGTGAGAATATTGTAAGACTGGAATTGTTTAAATTCGTAGCTAGCCAGGTGCAGGTCTGAAACAAACCCCCTTCTGAAGTCTTTTCCTGAGAAAGTCAGAGCCCCCAGACTTGACTCCAAGAGCAGGATACCTGGCCTTCAGTTTGGCCTCCTCTGCTTTCTCTGGACTTATTACTTTGTCCTCCATTTCCTGTTAAAAAGACCACAGACAGAATATGGATGGCAAATGCTCCATTCATTTGGACAAATGCCTGCTCGCAGTTGATGAATGAGAATAAAATTGACAGTTATCACAATTCAATCTAAACAGTAATGGCTAATGAAACTGCATTGTCTATTCTGACAGCAGCAGCAGTAACAGCTATTTAATAATCGACCAAAAGCTAATAATATGCAGGCGCGCCATAAGGGAAACTAACTTGTATTTGCATTATTTAGATTAGCCAATTAGCCTGTTTAGCTACAGGGTTAGCCAGTGTTAGCTAGAAATCAACTCATTGTGGTTATCTACTACTAGTTGGCCCCACATTTGCTGGGATTCTGTTTCGTTTATCAACTAACGCTACCGTCCTGGATAGTGTTCTTAATAGCTAATTAACGTTACTTGGCGGTTGCAACGCTGGTGACATGTTAGAAGTGGCTAACTTGCTTGCTGCTAACCGCCTGCTAATTTACCCGGCAACACTCCATCCGACCCAAGTGCTAACTAACCTAGCAGGATTAGCTAGCTAATTTAGCAGTTCCGTCCATTTTAACTTGCCTGCTGTTCCTCGGAAGTCCGTGTACCTTCAACCTCCTCGGACATAGCTGTGTTAAATCCCAGATCAGTTCACAAAAGGATGGATATCGCCGACTAGCCCTGATACGAGATGAAAGGTGGCACTGGCAGCGACTGAGCGGACGAGAGCAGCAGCCTGTCTGACAACAGGCCGGTGAATCGATACCAGAAGCCTATCTGACAACAGGCCGATGAATCGATGCCAGAAGCCTGTCTGACGTCTGACCATGTATTACGGTATTTAGCAACAGGCCAGTGAATCGATGTCAGCCATGGATGTATTGATGTCAGCAGCTATGGTCAGCAGCATGTCTGACAAAAGGCCGGTGAATCGATGCCAGAGCAGAGAGACGATTGGTTCTGTCCGTGGGTCGCTCCAAATTGTTCACGTCGTTTTCTTTCTACTTCTACCGTTTATGCTTGTTATTTTCACCAGCTTTAATAGTTACAAAAATGTCTTCTTGGCTCAATTTATCCATGAAGTAGTGGTTTTCTTCTCTTTTTATTGATAAATAATTTTGCTTGAATCAATTAGTTAAAGATGCAGTTGTGGAAATAAACGAATACTCAGGATTCTTGTAGTTTGGATAGGGGGCTTGTTAGCTAGTTAATACTCCCATGCTTGTTAGCAACGATGTTAGCAGGGGTGGTTGACTTCCACAAAACATGATCACATACTCCATAACTGGGTCAGAAACAGTTGAAGCAGATTGTTAATTGTTATGAATGTTTAACTGGTTTATATCTGTATGTAAAAGTGTTCATGTAAAGTGTTATCTGTCTGTTAACGTAGGTCTGGACTACATCAAGCTTCAAATGGAGCCCATGCCTCATCTGGAGCCTCACTCCAGCTCCTCAGATGAAGAAGAGGACTTCTTTGCTGCCATCAAGTCCCCTCAGTCCCAGGAAGGTGCCAAGCAGCTGGATGGTTATTTGGCCTCTTCAGCAGACAGTAAGAACATTCTCAAGTCATTTCCATCTCTCTGCAGGCTGTCCATCCAACTGAACACCCCCCTCCCTGCCTCA
>OMLI01074268.1:0-10380 GCA_900302605.1 Rondeletia loricata | reverse complement strand
AAAGGTAAATGATGAAGTAGACTGTCATTATGTATTACAAATATTTATTCTCCTTCAGCTACAGTTGCATTAACAAAAATAACAACATTAAACTCCATATTTTACATCAAGATAGACAAATCTTTTATGTCCCATATGTTTTTAGGGGACACGTGTTTTTGAGTGTTTGTTTACAAATTGCGATTTTTAAATGTTGGTTATATCTCAAAAATGGAAGGTCAGATCGATTCGGGGATGGTTGCAAACGATTTCTCGTGCAATTTTACCTTTAGAAAAGTTGGGTTTAAGGACTTTTTGGATGATTTTTGAGTCAAATCAATCAACTTACATCATCAGCAGGAAGAGGCTCCAGACCACAGTAGCCAGCCAGGCGCAACTGCGGGAGACGTGTGAGGAAAGGTTGCAAAACGACTGGCACGGCGAAAATGGTATGGTCCAGTGCAGGGGTGTAGGAATTTTTGGAAAACAAGTTAAGGGATATCTAACAAATAATCTATGTGTTGAGATCCTCTGTGCTGTTATAAAAGCCTGTTTTGGTGTATCAAATATCAAATATCATGATATTTTTTGGGGGGGACAAATTCACCTCTTATAAATATTGGGGGGGACTAGACCCCCCTGACCCCCCCTAAACCTACGCCCATGCTTGGACGGGTAAAGGTTGACTTCTCAGTGATTGTAAAACATATACCATGTTATTAGACTGCCTGTCCCAGACATGACTCAGTCACTACTGAATAGTATGTTGGCAGCTCCTCTTCTGACAGCTGTTGTTACTCCAAACAAGGCCCAAGGCTGTCAACATATTCTTGGTGTTTTGTAAAAATATGACATGGCAAAATGTAATTGTATGTACAAGGTCTGAAATGAATCTTTGGTGTTCCTCAGGGTTCCCTGTCCTGTGTGGGATGTTAACGGACTGGTGGCGAGTTGAGGCTGAAGGAGCATGGTGAAACACCAACCCTTACAGGTCTATGAGAAGCAGGTCTTTTTGTCCTTTGTCACTGGGATCTATGGTTGCCGCTGGAAACGCTACCAGCGTTCCCATGACGACAGCTCTAAGGTGAGAAAATATATATATAAGTATGGATATAATAATAATAATAATAATAATAATAATAATAATAATAATAATAATAACAATTCCAATAATGCTAATAATAATGTGATTGTTATATTAATAATAATAATAATGTTGATGCTATTAATATACCAAATATTATGTTTTAATTAATTATAATAATGTTTATTATTATTATTATTATTGTTGTTGTTATTACTATAAGTATAGATACTTGTACATTATACCTCTATGTATTTTTATGTGTATGCATACCTGTACATCCACATATATACTGTATGTAGGTGCACTTGTTTTTTGTTTTTTTCAGTTTTGTAAATTTTTTGCAATCTGTTCATTCTCCCATGCATCAGTCAGTGTACTGTCAGGCACACCTAAACTACCTTGTTCCTCCAAAAGGCAACATGACTTTACAATAGCCTTAAAGTGGCTCAGTCATTACACAGAATAGTAGAAAGCAGACAAAGACTTCTCCTTACTGGTGAGAAAGCTGAACCCGGGTGTCATCTTCCAAAGGGCGTCAGTGAAGTCACCGCTTACTGTATGTCTCACTTTAGCTTAAGTAGGAAAACGGCACAACACAAACTGTGACGAGGAAGAAAGTTGGGAAAAGTAAAAACATAGAGAGACGATGTAGGAGCGGTCATTAGGTTCATGGTAGATCACCGGCCAGTTACAGGTGATGATATCTGTTTGCCCGTTGTGGTCTAATGCTGTTCTAGCTGCTCTGGATAGCCTCACTGACATTTACTCAACCGCATGACTACATTTCAGTTGTAGCCTTACTGAAATACAGGCTCTAATCATGAGTAAATTCAGCACAGTGTGTGTGTGTGTGTGTGTGTGTGTGTGTGTGTGTGTGTGTGTGTGTGTGTGTGTGTGTGTGTGTGTGTCCCTTGGCTTACATACAACAGAGCACAACAGAGGCCTATAGAGAGACCGCACAATCCTGCTGAGCCTGCATTGAAACCTGATCACATCTCAGGAATAATTGAACAATTTTCCATTTGTGTGGTTCTGAAGGCCCAAAAAAGAGGTCAGGCTTTGTCAACGGCAACACAAAACTACAGGACAGCAAACCAAAGTGTAATCACCCAAAGCAAAGGGTTCATTCAGCCAGAGTTTTAGATTTTAATTAATTTGTTCAGTTAATCACCAAAATCATTACTATTAATTATAATTCATTGAAAACTGGTGAAATTCTAACCTAAGGTTTGTTAATCTTTCTAAGATGTTTGTGAGGCTCCAGTTGAAATTCTAGCTGCATGTAATTTAAAATTTCTATAAGACTGTCCAATAGGACTCTAAAAATCATAAAAGCTTGGTTCCAAAATAAAATCCAATAGATTTTGATGTCATGAAGGTTTTTTTCTGTTGGACTTTTTGACCAGGGAAAAATATCCCTTGAATAAAGCAAGTAATAGAATCAGTGCAGTGTTTGGATCTTTAAGCCAGAGCCAGACACCCAGCTGTGTTGGATACCCACAGCGACTGCTGCTGGATCACTTCTTTAATACAAAGAGCCAGTGGCTCGGCCATAAATTAGCCCGTGTACGGAACGTGTGAGCCGGGCACTAATGATGTGCTGACCAAGAGGAAAAACACAAGCACACAGCTGCCTCTCTCCTCTCTCTGTCCCCGTTCACAAAGCATCATGTAGTCAGACACACAACGCTTGCACTGCAATGTTGTCTGTTAACACTGAATTGTACATTGCTCCACAGTGACGTGTGATATGTAGCCTACTCTTTAGTCTTGACCCAGGCCTGATTTCACCCTCAGTGTTTCTCTATATTTGCTAACAAGGGCTTAAAGTGTTCTCAGGGCCAGATTACCAGCGCTCTGACCCTCTGCCACACCATTAGTTACTGTTGGACTTGGCAGTGGTGGGTCCCTAAAAAGCTATATAGTCACTCCAAGAAAACTGTGTGTATTAGTGCACCTTGCTTACATATTAATCCCACATGTATTATCATATATATTATCTCAACTCATATATGGTGTAATAAATAGAATAAAAGCTGTCTAATGCATGGACAAAGCTGCATAGATTTGATATCAGCACCCAGTGGAACTGGGTTTTCATATCTCATCCATTTTTGCATAGTTGACACAATTATCTATTGGTACAACATTGTTAGTGCTGAACTGATTCAAGCCAGCTGGGTCAGCCACCCCTATATCCCTTGATTGAGGCCTAGATTGATCATAGTTTGGTTTTTGAATTGTCTGTTTTAAGCCAGAAAGGTCAGCTGCTGTTTCATTCTCTGATTGTTGGTACAATGTGGTTTATGAACTGTTGTGCAGGCCATTACAAGACGGTCAGATGTCCTTTAGTCTTTTATAGTGGATAGTGTTTGGTTTCTGAACTGAGCTGTCGCTCTGGCCTGGTTGTTGGCTCACTGCTGAGTGAGCCATTACAGTACAGGTCAGGCAGTTCATCCATTACTTTACGCCGTCATTGTTGATTTGGTTTCTGAATTGTGCTGAAGAGTCGAGACAACATTGACTGATGTTATTTTTCTGATTTGTAAATTTTGGTGATTCTGTGGGTCTACTTTAGGCATGGTTACTCACTCCTTTGTCAGGATGAAATGAATGAATGGTATAGATTTTCTTTTTAAAACGAGGATTCAGAGGGTTCAGAGTTCAGAAGCATCAAAAGAGTTTCAGGGAAATGTTCCTCTCATTGGTGTATCAATATGTATTTGTGACATGATGTAACAACCCTTGTTAAGCCCATTACTCTGCCCATTTCCACATATTGTGTCTACTTCTCATTCCATGTCGCCTTATACACATTACTATTACATCATTAACCCACACTTTAATGTCATAAATGTGTGTGTACACACATTCTCATGTTTGTTTTGTGTTGGTAAATCCCAAATTCTTTGGGAAAGTGGGGTGCATAGACACCATTTATACATTTAGACCCACGCCCAGGGATTATGTTATTAGCCTATGCTTTCTGTATTATTATGATGGTTAAAAATAGTCTAAGGCTCATGTGTGTTTAGGTTATATACTTAAGTTGTTCTGTTTAATTTCTCAGATGGCTGTACGAGTTTTACATGAATGGCACCTATAAGGAATGTTGGAAATATTAAGTTTTTCAAGAAATAATCTAGATCTAGAAGTATATCTAGAATGTGGTATACAAAATTGGTTATATCTAGAACAACAGAATAAAATATTTGATTATAGATACAAATTGAAGGACGAAAAAAAGAAAACATATCTGCATGCTGCATTAATGTACAGTTTTTTCTATGGAACGTGAATCGAATATGCAGGTACAATATTCATAGCAACATACTACAATTGTGACAGCTTGTATCTCCATGGTCTGCATTTGTGTGAATATACTTTAATACATCCCTATGCACCAGCTGTATCAGTGTCCCCTAGCTCAGTTGACACTGACCTTGTCCCATACAGAGTAGACTGTACAGTATTTATCAGCAGAGGAAGGAAGGAAGGATGGGTCTGTCATATGGTGAAGTCAGCACGTAGATCAGGATTTATGAGTGCTGTCAGAAGTTGGGTGACAGCGGTTATGATTGGAGGACGTATAGCACTCCGGAGGAAGTGCCTAGATTGCAGAGGCGTGGATCACACAGCTCCCCTGAAAGTGAATACGTTGTACTGCATGGGGAAGTGGCCTGCTTAGAAGTCAGGGGGCGGGATTTGACAAGCACTTGTAGATATTTGATTGTGATTTTTTTTTTTTATACTGCAAGATGCCCACACGGAGGGAAAATGGATGAAGCTAGTTCTGGCAGGATGCTGAAAGTCATGCGCTACGTCAGCTATGACTGATGGGCTTGTATAAATTACACTCATCGTCAATCATATTCGTGTTATACCTGTAGTAACACAGCGTATGCCCAAGGGGAGTTACTTGGAGTTCCCTGCACTGATGAATTCTGTAAATGCTTTATATGCTCAGTTAAATCTGCAGCAAGAAACAACCTGAAGAAGAGTAGAACCCTACCACCAAGTCCAACTACTATCTTTTGGCAGCAATACACTGATAAATGTATGTTATTGAACTGTATTATTTAGATTGAATAGGATATGGGGAACCAGCATTAAAATTTACTACATAACTTTCAGTAATGGCTGTCATGATGAGGTCTTTAGTCATTATTATTAAAATGTACCTGTCTATTCCTCTTTTAGCTGTGTTTGCCTGCGTCTGTGAGCAGAAATCAGATGATGCGGTATAAGAGGTTGTCCTCTAATGTGTGAAATGCTACAGTATACTACAGCATGTTCTGTGGTGCCAGGTTATTTTAGGCTACAGCTTGAAAATGTCATTTTGTCACCTGGTTCTTATTGCAAGTTAGAATGTTTTCTGTAGTCGATTTTGAAGTGGTATTAACCAAATACTCATACTAAGTAGCTACAGCAGGAAGCACTATCAATGGCTGATCATTTTCTTACTCTCTGCTGTAGTAAATGCATGGCGGACATAGTAGTGCAGCCCATAGTGAGTCTACCACAAACCATCTAACATCTTTGAAGGGCTTCTTTCTCATAACTTTGTTTCTCAAGTGCAAGGTATACCATTCTGTAGACCTTTCTCTTCCATAAAACATATTTCTCTTCAATGTATAAGTGATGAGTTTTCTTTGTTCTATGATTTGTCATGCTGTGTCGCATATAAGCTTTGTTTAGGATATTGTTTACAGGGATACCCAAAGCAGGTAAGCAAACAAGATCACTGACTAGACCCAACTTCTTACCCACAATCTGAGGACAAAATAAATCTTTCTCATACAAATTTATACCGTACATTATTCTAAGCGGCATTAGAATGATGTAAGTTTCATAAAAATATTGTCATAAAGAAAATGAAGCCTTAAGATTATCACTGAATGGACTTCAGTTTACCCACATCTTGTTTTGCTCTAAAGTCATGAGCAATGATTTGGAAAACTAAATAAATGACAGATCTAACAGCAAGTTGATCAGGCTAGTTAACTAATAATGCATACTTGTTTACAGTAATGGACAGAAAATAACTGCAGGGTGAGGGAGGGTTACACATTAATACCTACACACTACAACCAGAGTCCTGCAGTTTATCAATGGACAGCCCCACTGGAGCAGTTGAGGATTCGGTGCCTTGCTCAAGGGAACTTTGACAGTAGTTAATGAGGAAGGGGAGAACGTTTCTTGAGAGGTGTATTCCAGACAGGGAAAGTCAGGGAATTTGAGAAATTATCTGGCAAAGTCAGGGAATATCAGGTAATTTTACAAATGTGTCACTTAACTGGAATAGACCAAAATGTATTTTACAACTTGGCTCACACATTCATTACAGTAGCTGGTGGTTGTCATCTGTTTTTCTCCAAAGGAAGCCCGACTGCAGTGGAAACCAGACTGTTTATCCCCTTAGAACTTCTCTGACCTGAAAAACAACATTAATAAACCAGGAAGGAATCACATTTTTAGGTCACGGACTTAGTTATGGAAAGCCATCAAAAAGTTTACATCAGGGCCACGATGGGAACCCTGTCTATATGAATAATTACGAAGCCTGTTAAAGCATCTGTATCGATGTGTTTCAACCTGCATCCCAGACAGTGTTGACAGTGTTGTTTGGTGCGTGAGGAAAGATTAACAACGTGACTCTGGCTCACTGCCTCACAGCCATGTGCTGTCACCTGACCTACAGGTAGCTGCTAAACCAATTAAAAACAGCCCCTGGTGCTTTGTCATATCCACAGCTCTTACTGCCATGTGTTTACTGGCTGCATCAGACTAGAAGATATCCACAGTTGCATGTTGCATGCCCTCTCCCCTCCTGAGTCCCTTCTGTCTAAAAGTGAGACCTCTTACACGCCGCTCTGTTGAGAGCAGCCTGCTTCGTCAGTGTGGCCATTTGCTCCTTGTCTGCACACGTCTCATTATCTCCCAGCCTCTAATATTAGCCCGGTGGGAGTGGTGAGGCCAGGCACGGTGTGGCACAAAGCTGATCAATGCTCAACAGGATCTGGTGACTGGCCTGCCATACACTCCCCCTCCCCCCATGGCATTAACTGCTAATCCTGTTAATTACTGAAGGGAAGCGTCCTTGAACGCTGCACAAACTCTCCTCTATACCTTTGCCCCACAAGTCAAACCAGAGGAGAGATGAGGGCTTAAAAACGTTGTTAAGGAGCAAAGAACATCTTTAAGTAATAAAGCCGCAACATTTTCATAAATAAATGCCTGTTTTGCTTCTCTGTTGGCGAATGATAGAACACAATAATGATTCAACATATATCCAGTTCATGAAAGCTTTTACATTTGCTGCTCTAAACACCCGGTGTCTGGTAGGTCTTTCCTGGGAAAAATCCTGTGGTGCACAGGAAGTGATGCGTTTTACGTTAACTGCTTGTTTGGAATAAATAGAAGAAGAACGGGGAGTGGAAACCTACAGAAACTCAAACTTCACCAACAGAAAATCCAAGGAAAAAGACATCACAGTACTGGACACACTGTTTGATTGACAGGTGATCTCTGGGAAGTGCAGTGCAGAAACACCACAGCAACGAGCGCTGAGCACCAAAGATGGAGACACATTTAAAAAAAATTAAAAAAATAAATAAATGAGGAACTACAAGTTGACTTAAAGTCAACTTTTTGAAATATGTAGCCAAGAAACTGGCTCACTTCATTGTTGTAGTTCCCAGATGTGTCATATTTAAAGAATATATGAATTGGATATAATCCTTTTTGGGCCAAAAATAGCTTGAAGTTCATTGAGTATTTCTAAAAAATAGAGGATCCAGTCTGTAAAAGTGTTGTCATTTTGTCAACCAAGCACTAATGTTACCTTCTACCCCTGTAAACATACCAACATCGATTTCAACTTTTTGAAACAAAGCTCTTCATGTTCATAACTCAAATACGTCCGTTGTTGTTTTTGTTTGGCTGTACAGTGGGAGTGTGCATGGTTCATCATCTTGTGCAGCTCTTTCCTCCTGCTGCTCTTCTGGGCCTACTTCTGGTTGGTGGCTCAAAATGATTTCAACGAGTTCAACTGGTGAGTCACGTATCCCACTTTGACAAAACATCTGGCTGTGAGTGAAAAGCTGTCTAACCAGGCTGCATAGTTGAGGAAAAACTCTACTGCTTGATGAGAAATGAGTTTCTTTCACCTTCAGCCAAGTTGACTCAAACCGCCTCCCCTCTCGCTCCTCAGGTCAGTGTACAACCGCTCTGGAGAATGGAGTGACGAGACGATCCCCATCCTCGCACCCACCACCGTGGGATTCAGCTACATCACGTTCTTAATGGTAATCATGCTTTTCATACCCCTAAACATTTGCATCTGTTGCTACTGCTCGATTAAGATCAATATAACTCACTGAGTTTTGCTTCTTTTTCAGATTTTAGCGTTTTTCCATATTTCACTGGGACAGCAGCTGAACCTTTACTGGGTTCACAAGGTACCGTGAGGTGTCGCTTGAGTTCCTAACATGAATTTGCTCCTCAAACGATTCTGTCATCAAATCTGTGAGTTCAACCTGGTGTGTTTCGTCTCCACAGATCGGAGTCTTGGCTACGCTGCTCACCACTATCTCTGGTGTAGTTTCTGTCGATGATATATGGGGGGACGAGTGGGACATCGTCCTTATATCTCTACAGGTTGGTCTGTAGGATCATTCAAACCAGATGAATGGGATTTTTACACCTTTTAATCTCACTACACCCTGCTTAAACTTCCTTACAGTTAACTCTAAGTGACTGCGCTAAGAACTTACTGTATGTTTTCTTTATGTTTTTGATTTCATTTGCTGCTTTTTGACTAACACCATTAAAGTTGAAAATATACATAATAGACAGAGAAAAAACAGCATTCAGGCTTTTTTGTTACTGATAATTGAAAACGGGCAAAATGAAAAATAGTGAATCGTGTGCAAAGTCACAGTGACTGATAAACACAGTGTTGTACTCTCGGCTAAATAACCAAACACTCAATATGTCTCTGTTTTGTCACCAGTCCACGGCACCTTTCCTACACATAGGAGCCCTAGCAGCAGTCACAGCTATCAGCTGGGTGGTGGCTGGATTTGTGGTCCGCAGGGAGAGGTCCAGTAAGTCTCTTCTTCATGTCTGTCTCTTATTTCAAGTAAAAGTCCCCCACATGTACATGGTCACCTCAGATTTTTTTGATTAAATTATTTGGGCTTATGTGGGTTGATAAGGACTCACGCAGGCTATTTTATGGCAGTATCGTGAGTTTTAATAAAGTCACACTTTCCAGCCTTTGCACTTAATGGACTCCTATGTGGCTGAAGTCAATGCTCAAAGGCCATCAGCTATGAGACTATAATTGATCAACCTCTTTTCTGACTGCGATTTCAGAGGCACAGTTTCCACCATAATAAGTATCTATGAAAGGCAAAAGTTGAAAACTACAGCTCTCTGAAAACTTGAAATATGTTTACAAAAATACACGGTATGAGTTCCCATCACTCCAACTAATCAATAGCAATAATTAAACAACATTTAAATATTTTAATGTCAACACATCCAAACACTTTAAAGCGTAACCACACCCCAAAAACAAAACAAAAAAAACAGAGAAAATCTGACCCTGACGTCCTCCTCCTTCCCAGATTTCCAAGTGATGGTGTTGCTGATCTACATCGGCATCCTCCTGGCTCTCTATTTGGCACCGCTCACATTCACCTGCCCCTGCATCATGGACCGCAACGGCCTCAAACCTCGACCTGACATCATCGGCCGACGGGGAGCCCCTATGGTGAGTCGGTGCATTGTCAGACCTCAGTTCAGACTGCCACCTACATTGGAGGAACGCATTACAGCTAACGGTGTTTCAAACCTGTTCAATGTAGGTGGCAGTAGTGAGTAAATACAGCGCTTCGCTGTGAAAATGTAGAAGATAAGAAGAGAAAAAAATGGCTGGCCGGTCGCTGCTGTGGATATTTGCTATTTATGTGCAAAAAAATGCTTTTTAGACAAAAGGTGGGGGGCGGAGAGTATTACCACCGCAGAGAATATTCTTTCATCGTTCTAAAACCGTCTTCACTTCGGTGAGTAACTAAAGTATATTACTTATAGAGACTGAAGAGCAGACCGAGTGATTCGCGTTAATAGGGAAGTGAATGGTCAGTGACAGGGCGCTAGTGAGACGAGAAATGCATATTACGGAAAAACCTCACTAACACCCTGGACCAGAGCTAGTGTTCCCACTTTCCCTCAACCTGCCTCGTCTACTTCTACTTCAGTTAGTGATTTCCTACATTTCCCAGAATGCCTTTCGACAATCCCCAGAG
>OMLI01074244.1:0-10314 GCA_900302605.1 Rondeletia loricata | reverse complement strand
AATAAGATGGCTTTCTACAAACCTCAGTGCATTTGTTAAAATGAGCCTTCTCTCTCTAGGCCTATTTAAGGAACTATGGCTACTTGCACATTCCACTGGATAGTAAGGATCAACATTATCCACCTGAGGAAATAGTAGAAGCCCTAAGGTGACCATCTTTCATCCATTTTTCCATCTGTAAAGGCTGCCCAGCATGTTTTTCTTTATTCTTAATTTATCTTGCTAATATGGATCATAGTATCCATACTTATTACTCAGTATTTGTATGTTATATTCATTTAGATCAATACTAATGCCATAACCTTTTGTCTTACCTTTGTATGTCAGAATCTTTCAGAGGGCAACTGACCTACCCATATCAGGAAAACTAAATGCAGCCACTCTGGCAATGATGAACAAACCTCGTTGTGGTCTAGAGGACTCATTCAGTAACAAATCTCTCAGATATCGAGTGATGGGTGGGTAATTGTATTCATATTGCAAATTCAGATTCTGATTGTTAACGCAGTATTGACCCAATAAGCTGTGTTTTAGATTGAGGTTTTTGTGGTCCATAAAAACGTTTAATCAAAATGTTACATCACATGTGTTGCCCAATTAAACAGGTTACTGGCGTAAGAAGATGCTGACCTACCGCATCTATAATTACACCCCTGATTTGGGACAGGCAAAGACACGCTTGGCCATCCACAATGCTTTTAGGTACTGGAGTGACGTGTCGCCCTTAAGGTTCAGGGAAGTGCATCGGGGAACAGCAGACATCAAAATCTCCTTTCACAGAAAAGATAAGACATGTCCAGCGCCCTTTGATGGGCGAGGTAGGAGCATTTTTTTAAATAAAAACTGATGTCCAACTGTAAAATTTGAAAAAACATTGGAAGTCTCAAAGAAACTGACATAATATCTTTGATCTCCAGGGTTCATAGTTCTCTATTGTTATTTTACAAGGATCCTTTCACAAGCTACATAATATTGTATGTTTTCTTTATGTATACTATAGATTTGTAGATAGAATTAGATAGAATTGTTGAACCTTTCTGTATTGCGACACTAAGGATGGTAGATGAGTATTCTTGCTTTATCATTAGGACGTGTATTGGCCCACGCTGATGCCCCTGAGTCAGGCATTGTGCATTTTGATGAAGATGAACTGTGGACAGAAGGGAAGGACTATGGCTCCAACCTGAGGATTGTAGCAGCCCATGAGATTGGCCATGCTCTCGGCCTGGGCCACTCACAATACAACAACGCACTGATGGGACCTGTGTACAATGGATACCGTTCCGACTTCAAGCTACATCCAGATGACATACAAGGCATCCAGGCTTTATATGGTAATGTCAGAATAACATCACAGTGTCACAATAAGTGTGCTATTTAAAGTACATTGTATGCAATATGTTGTAAATCTGTGCCCCCTTTCAGGAAAGCCAGAGAAAAATCCCTCATCCAGAAATCCAAGCCAGTCAGTGCCAGAGGGAACTATTCCAGATCCTTGCAAGGCTACTATGGATGCAGTTATGTTAGGTATATAGAGACACTGATGCTGTCAGAATGGCCTTAAAATGTAAAGAATAATCATAACGATCCCAATATTTTCCTAAAAGTGCAACATTGTTCAATCATTTTTCACCTACAGTAAGATGTCTCTACAAATATTTGCTGGCCTGCATTTTCTCCCTGCAGGTCCATTGCGCAAGACATTTGTTTTCAGTGGTCAGTATGTGTGGACAGTGTCCAACAGTGGCTACAACACTCCCATCCTGATCTCTGCACTGTGGAAAGACCTGCCAGGGAAGCTCAATGCAGCTGTTCACTCTCAGCGGACTGGCAAGTCCTATTTCCTGAAAGGTGAATTAATATCATAGTCAGAGTTCCACATAGAGGTGCAACGTACAGTGCTTGACTGGATTTTGTTACAAATGTGTGTACTGACTCACCTCACTATGTTCTAGTAATTATATTCCGTGCCATTAAGGATGTTGTCATTGAAGTGTTTCTTATATACTTCTATATTTTCCAAATGCTCTGTCACAGGGGATAAAGTATGGCGATACACAGGCTTCAAACTCGACCACGGCTTTCCCAAACTCTTGACCGATATTCCTGCTAATATCGACTCGGCCTTGTACTTAAATAAGAACCAAAAATTGATTTTTATCAAAGTACGTACTAATGATAACATTTACATCCAGTTATTATGTGCCATATATAATTTTTGTGAAAGTCTCATCCACTTACCAGTGAATAATTTACTCCTCATTTTAGGGCACTGGCTACTGGCAGTGGGATGAAATTGGACCAACAGACTTCAGTTCATACCCCAAACCTATTGGGCAACTCTTCCATGGGGTACCCAGCAATCCCAATGCTGCTTTGACGTGGACAAATGGTCATATATACATGTTTAAAGGCACCCAGTACTGGCGTGTAAACCAACACCACCAAGCAGTGGAGAAGGCCTATCCTCTACACACTGCAACACACTGGATGCAATGTGACGACTAGGCCACCAGAGGCCACCGGCAGATTCAAAACAAAAATCTGTATAGCAACAGAGACAGATGCTTATTTATTTGGACTCTTGCAAATGAAAAGAAAAACATCACATATGAATCCCTTGTATGAGGAAAGAGAGCATTATTAAGTTCCTGGACAAAGTCTGCATGAAATCAACAGAATAAAGATTTGCATGATGTTGATGGAAAATTGAAAGTGAAGTTACCATTGGATGTTTTCTTTTTTGTGGCGATGGATTTGAAAACTACTTCAAAAAGCATTTGCACACGAATAATGGAATAAGACAAACTAAGACTTTGTGTTATAATTGGATGAGATTGTTGTAGTCCACTCATAAGGCATCTATGTTGCGCTCCCGAAATGATAATTACTGTACATATGCTGTCAATTGTGAGGACTACTGAACACCATTAAAGGATGTTGGTACCTTTAACTGATATTAATGTATGATAATATTCCCAAAACAGTGTACTACCAAGCAGTCCAATCACTGTCAAATATGTGGTCAGTTTCAGTCTCCTTTTCCCATAAGTATATAGACAACTTTTATTGTGTATGCCAGTATTAATTTACTAATATTGTTTATAACGCTGATACTTGTTCCTTAACACTGTTACCACATGAACTACTTTAGACACCTATTTAAGGCAGATGTATCCATGGACTAGACCTGGACAAGAGGATGTAAAAGTAAATATTTGGAGAATAAAAGGTTATTATACCTATGTGTGAAACAAAACAGCTTTACTGTGAAATGCACAGTGTCTACGAGCTAAACTGAATGAGGGATACAATGATCACTTGTCAGTCTGATGACTGTGTGCATATTGACGTTGTGTTATCTTGTCTTGTCATCGTTCAGAGGGTGATCGCAGGGTTTGGTTGATCTCCAAGAGTCTCAAATCACACTCTATGTTGATGATTAGCTGATGGAGACAGTTTTAGTGGATCCATCCTACCAGTCAAATTGGGTGAATTGTTTGCAGGGAAGTTAAGATTTCAAAGGACTGGTTGATTCTCAGGTAAGGTAATGGATTCCTCAGTGAACCACAAATGAGATGTCTACTGTAGAGCCAGTTGTTTGATGTTCTGTTCCTTCATACCCTAAAGACGGGCGAGGCAGCAGTCAGCGGCACCATGGAGCCCGTCTCAAAGTCAAAGTCAATTACAGTTTGTGTGATAGTGCTGAGGCTGCTGCTAGATGAACCTGTTCCCATCTGGCGCTCTTGAAGGCTCTGGAGATAACTCTGAGAGGCAAACAAGAGAGGGAAACATTGTTATTGCACTGACCATCTCATTTGACATCATGAAAAAAATACACAGTGAGGCTATTTGTACCTTTTCTGCCATCATGCAATCAAAGGAAATTGAGGAGATTTAACATCAGGGCTAGAATTCGTGTTTGCTTCTCTGAAAAACTGAAAGCGGAATGAAAAGCTCATGCCGGTCTTGTCATTGTACATTTTGATATCAGCTACTGACCGGGGCAAGGACATCCCCAGCATAGCGCTTCAGGGGCGGAGGCCTGCGCCGACGGTGTGATTCAGGTCGTCTCCTGGACTCTCTAGATCTGTATTGCACCGTCTTGGCTTGTTGCTGTCGTTTTTTGTGTGTTACTGGGGAGCATCCAAAGGCATGGGGAAAGAGACAGAAAAAGGAAAGACATTAGGCATGATTATACAACCTTACAGAAGAAGGTGTGAGCTCTGGAAGGTAAGAGAGCCTGAGCTTTAGTGCATCAAAAAGTATCAGACATCATACATTTTGGAAGACTTGCTTTGGACTGTACTGTAACAGGCTGAATTGAAGCAATTTGTGCTCTGAAAAGCAGAGTCACTCACCTTCTGTGTGTGACACTCCCTTGGCAGTGAACTTCCATTGCACCAACACACCCATCAGACTCAAAACAGGACAGATCCCAGTGATTGCCCAGTTGAACCAGCAGAGCGGACGAGGGCCAACTTGACAAAGGATGTCATACACATGACCTGCCAGCGTAAACGTCCCCACCAGGTAATCCACGCAAAACATCACTGTAGTTGCCCCAAACACAGCCGTGGAGATGACAGTGAACAGTTTCTGCCACTGAAGTGTGAAAACGGCAGTGATGACGCTTGTTGCCAGTACAGCACTGAGAGGCACCCACACTGGAGTAAGGCTGTAAAACTGTCCGATAACCACCAGGCCGGCGAGGGTGAGCAGGCACCCCAGCTGTAGGCCTGTGAGGAAGAGTCCCATAGTGTACACCAGCATAGTCATCAGACCACACAGCACACCCACGCCCAGGCCGATTCCTGCCTTGGTCTCCATCCCCAGCTGGGTGTCCAGCACAGGCTCCTTATGGTACAGCAGGAATACCGCTGCTGATCCCAGCATGAAGCCAGAGAGGAACATGACCATCTTAAAGCAGCGGTATCCTGAAGAGTGTGATAAAAAAAGAAAGAAGGTGATACTGATTTATCATGAAATCTACGGTATAGTCTATTCATTCATGTAACATTCATCAAACATTTGTTGTCTCCAATCCCAAATGAATGAAATGCACAAAATGTCCCAAGTCTATACTTCACAATGAAACCTACAGCCAGTGGCAAAAGTACAGGGGCAGTGTTGTGAAAATTGTTTTGCTGTAAAGGCTCCTCATGAAATTTGTGTTTCTGATCCAAAGATGAAGGGCAAAAGTACAGTGTCTGCTTTTTATTTGGCTGATCATACGTATCTGTACAAATTAAATTCAGGTAGAGTTAATATTTGATCTATAGGCCTCTATATACAGTGACTGCATGAGGTTTGTGAACCACCTCCACAAGATTGATGGTATCATTCTTTAAGGAGTTCTGCTAAGGACAAAATGTGGATTCTTGGATAACAAAGCATCTCATTGGGATTTTAGCTGTAGCATGGATTCTGTCCTGCAGTATGTTGTTACAGGGTAGACTAAATAGATGACTCCATGACTAAGTGCCCAGGCACTGAGGTAGCACACCAGCCACAAACCCTCCCACTACTATGGGGCTCTTGATCGGTTTTCCTGTGGAGTTCAATGGGCATACTATTTTAGAAGTGTGACACTGCTGAGGCTCCTATAATACTGCTCTGTATAGTAGGACTGGTGGTTGTATAACATAGTATAATAGCTCAGGAACTGGACACTCAAAACAGTACTGTAGGACACAGTACACCCTTCAACTGATATCTCATTGAGATCTATTGCGATACAAGAGGCTACAATGAAAGCTGCCTTGACTGTATCAAAGGAAGATGGTGTTGATTGGTCACAGTCTACACACTGTTAATGTGAGATCATGTGAGGAGTATGTGACCAAACATTGAGCTTAAATTACTGAAATGTATTTAAAATTAACTTGTTCCAATACCCAGCTGAAATTGAGGAGACTTTGCCTATGAGTATAAGGCAAAAATAACCAAATTTCACACAACTCTGACAATACTTTCGCCACTGACTATACATAGAAAGTGCTGTTATTCTTCTGTTTATCAAGCGTTTACATTTGCAAAATCCCTTGAAGGCAATAACACCCTTATTTATTCATCGGTCAGTACAGGGAACACGGACCTTGGCAATGTGTGTGTTTGCATAATGTTACATGTGCTATAGAGCAGGTCCATAGGACACACAGTTT
Organism: Rondeletia loricata; assembly: GCA_900302605.1. NCBI lineage: Eukaryota > Metazoa > Chordata > Actinopteri > Beryciformes > Rondeletiidae > Rondeletia > Rondeletia loricata. Next base: position 4,150 of record OMLI01074244.1, on the reverse strand, counting down.
GTGTTCATTGGATGTGCGCGCGCATATTTTCTCAGTGATTGCAAAGACAGAAACAGGGCTATGTTGAATCCTTTTACTCAGTATTTCTTTCTTTGGGAAACGTAACTCATGTATTTGACTACAGATGGAAATTAGCTTCTGCTAAATCTGGTGCACACATATTTTCATGTAACAATGATTAATGTAAATGCACACTGTCTATAAATAAAATAAATAAAAAATAAAAATTACTCTAATCAACCCCTATTACCACAGCAGCTCTATAAACAGCAGTTACCAGGAATATAGCAGTTGTTTAAAAAATACCTGATCACCCTCTCTCCTCCCATTTTACATTTATGTGCTTTTCTTTGGTTCTGTTTGATTTTGGTTTCAATAGAAACACTATTTATTCATAGCTGAAATCAAAATTCACATTTGTCAGATTTAATAGTTTGAAACCAGTGAGATGTCATTGCAACAGGTGTCCCTTCATATACGCTGCCTCTGTTGAATTCAGAGGGAAAGACTCCCCATCTGTCTCCCCAGCTTTGGGCTTATCCACCCTAAACCCCTGGCAGCTTCCAGACACCTGGCTATTATGGGTTTAAGCCTGCTATGGACTCAAGTGAGCTAATGAAATACTTTAAGTATGAAAACACTGGGGGCAATGAGAGATTATGTTCAAATAGTGACAGTAAATATGAAGTATGCCATTTAAAAATGTAATAGCCATACTTCTATATCCCAAATGTTGTACATTTACATTTAAGTGTCTGTATTATGTTTGATATTAGTGCCCGTTATCACGAGTACTTACCGAAAAAACAGTAGATGAGTCCCAATGAAAGGCATATAGAGCAGACAGTGGATGGGATGACTTCATACTTCTTTTTAATCTCCAGCACACATATGTCCACTTCAGTTAAGATAGGGCCTGGCTCATCAGTAACATAGAGTGAAGTGTCTGCCATCTTGAAAGATTATTGCTATTGTTGTTCACTTGGGCTGGAGAGGAATGCACTTTGTTCATTGAAGCGGGGACACTGGACTGTATCTAGCATCCAGGGAAAGAGGAAGCTCCTGTAAACCATTTCCTGTCCTGCACCTGCAAAATGAGGAGAGCATTGTCAGCTCTATGGTCAAAAACAAATAAGATTTCAGTCCTCAGTTTTTCCTGGCTGTGTCCCAGAGTTATTAATCATCTAGTCACATGAACAAGAAAAACTCCACGACAAAACACTACTTTAGCTCAGGATATGATTGATCAATCTCATTTTAAACATCGGAGGCATCCCATGTCATTATGCATTCAAATGAATACGCCCTCCAGAGTTGTTATTTAAATGTATGTATGAGAATATACGTCTCTTTCCTTTTCCCTTGTGCAATTCCCTCTTCAGGAACCAGAAAAGGAAACTGGGGATCCCTTCTGAGTTTTATGTCTCTCTCCTGGCCCTTTTGTTTAAGTACAGGATACAGATGAGGAAATGACCTGGTGGCTTGGTGCGATTATCATACAATCTTATTGTTTTGAACAGGTGGTTAAGTAATCCGTTTACTGAACAATGTTATACAAAGAAACACCCCAACAATAATACAGGACGTTCTAATATCTAAAAAAGGAAGTACCAGTTTTGCATCAGATATAATAGGCTAATTGTGACTTAAAAACTGATGCATGGGCAAAAGCATCATTATTGAGGACAGATACATATAAATGTATCACATCATTTAAAAACATTATTTTATATTTTAACTCAAGAAGACGGAAAATCTTTTACTGTGCTGCATGAATTATGTTTAGACACTCATCTTGCCTTGTAGTAAGACTGTCCAACTAGAGTGCATGTTATTCGAAGGACCATATAAGCTGTTCAGGCAGATCCCATGGTCAGCAAATGGAATTAGAGGAGCTTTAGCAGGTTAGTGAGCCTCATGGCCTGCTGCCTGTTTGTGTGAATTCTGCGTCCTCTTGTATAGGCGTAAGTGTATAAGTACAGACTCAAAAAACACTTAAGACTTTCTAAAGGATCTCAGTTTCATCATTTCCAAATTAAACATTTATTTTCAAGTTCTGTGGAGAATGACAAGCTACTGAAATCATTATTTTTGACCAGTTTGATGTGTTTTAATAAATTCCATTTCATGAAAAAGACAAGTTTATTAAATCCTACCAATAATATCAGTGATAAATAACCATGTGTATGCTCAATAACAGATCACCACAGACAACTGAAAAACATCCCCACTTGGAAGAAATGATCAAACTGTAGCCTACCTGGAATGAGGCATATCTTCACAGAGTAAATGTGAGCTTCGTCAGAGAAAAGTAGAGACAGAGAAAAGTACTCTTCATTGCTAATTTGTCACATTCCAGCAAACCCTACAAGGAGCGAGCTCTTATAAGTTGTCTCTGTGGTTGTGTGCTTCCCTCTGTGAGACTCAGTGACCGACGCAGTAAGTCCCTCATCTGTGCTCCTGCGAACAGCTGACGGCGCTCGGCTGTGTGAGAGAGGGACCATCTGCCCCAAGCGACAGCACGAGGCTGCTGCCAAGTCCAAGGCCAGCTGAGAGAAGAGCTCTCACTACACACTGGTCATACTGGAGCCTGCACTCTTACTCTATGTTACCACTTTTGAGCTTCATTTGACTGCTCAGCAGATTCAAAAGTAGTGTTTATTCAAGTTAAAATAGGCTCAGGCTTACTTTGGACCTGAGATTTGACCCCTAAAATGTATTTATATGGTACTTCTCTAAAGAATCTAATTTGATCCCTTCTTTATTTGATAGGCAAAATAAGCTTGACTAAGAATAATATTATGTAGTTATCCTTTAAAGCGTAACTCTGGCCATTTTTGACCCGGATATATTTCCCCATCTTTCTTCATCATACTGATTGATTCTGACCAAAATCTCGTCCAAGGTACTGGTGGTTAAAGGGCGAGCTGTTAAAGCTACGCAAGGAAACGTTACACGTTGGTGGCTCCAAATGGCAACGAGAGGTAACTGTTTGAAAAATGTTAACTTCAGTACCCAGAAATCATGTAATGTGAAGTAAGTAAACTGCACACTCATGTTTACCAACCCAGTTGGTCTGGACTGAGAGACGAGGGACAAGAGAGGCAAAAGATCCAACGTTGGTGAGTCCAGCTTCCCCTCCATGGAGCGCTCGCTGCTGTTCAGGAGTCAGTTTTGTATTTCACTCAGAAGTTTCAATTCATCACTTTCTGTGAGCGGAGAAGTGAACATACTACGTAACCGACACCAGAATTTAATTTGGGCAAATAGGGCCTCTGGGGTCTCCATTAGGGGTTTGGGATTTGTACATAAAAATCTTGCCTAGTGCATCTTTAAGTGAGGATAAGGCTGCAAGATTGAAGCTCCTATATGTAGTTTTATGCTTTAAACAGATTATAATTAAATTTCTGGTGATTGCATAGTGTCACAGTTCTAGGGGGGGTTGTGTGGACCCAAATGCAGACAGCCAAGGAGGTAGTAAGGTTGGTGGTGATTTATTATATTACACAAAACACAGGGGAACAGGAAACCAAACTGAACACAGAAGCCACAGTAACACACGATGGAAACAGACAGACTAGAGCACATGGGAAGACACAATCCAACATGAACGACTAAACACACACGATGAGACTAGAGCACATGGGAAAGACACTACAATCTTAACAAGAAGGACTAAACACACAACACGACAAGAACAGACAAACTAGGACACTCACAATACGAACGGGACATCCACGGGACACGGAGCAGAGAACAAGGAGTACAGGGACAGCATGACAGAAAGGTACAGACATGGGAAAGATTGCTTAACATGAAAGACTGACAGACTAGCTTAGCACAGACAAGGGAAAGATAAGCTTAACATGAAGACTGACAGACTAGCTTAGCACAGACAAGGGAAAGATAAGCTTAACATGAAGACTGACAGACTAGCTTAACACCGACAAGGGAAAGATTAACTTAACATGAAGACTAGCTTATGGAAACTAACAGAGGAGAGATTAGCTTATGTTCCGACAAAGTGCAGACAAACACAGGGACTAATATATCACAGGGATAACGAGACAATGGAATACACCTGGAGTGAGTATCATGGGAGACACCTGGAGGAGACACAGAGGGGAGGACATCTAGTGGACACCACAGG
>OMLI01074241.1:0-13083 GCA_900302605.1 Rondeletia loricata | reverse complement strand
CTGTGTTACCTCCTCCAGATTTGGCTCAGAACCGTAGCTGGGACAACCTCTGGTTATATACGTATACGTTTTGGCTCGTAACTGGTAACATCTAACTACGTCTATCATCCGGTTCTTTTCTGTATATAAGGAGTCAAAAGACATTTCTCTCTTGGGCAGGGCATTTATTACCTCCGTGAACATAAAGCATATACATTTCACTGGGCTGGCCGTCTTCATTAGCTTTCTCTACCGACCGCTAAAACACACACACCTGTCTATGGACTTTTTCTCCGTCTATCCCCTGGATGATCAAGATATCCTCTCGACTGGATCTGGATGATCTGAATGCATGAAACAAAATGCAGCTCGCCCAAGGGAGCTCACCACTTTCAGGACTGTTCACCGTAAGTTTTGATTCTGTGTTTACACGCCACTGCGCATGCTCACGGACTTAGAGACCCAGTCTGTGAGCATGCAAAGTTCAACAATGACCGGACAGACAGACAGACAGACAGACAGACAGACAGACAGACAGACAGACAGATGGACAGACAGACTCGAGCAGATCATAGGTATAGAGCTGCGCATCTCGCGATGCCCGGCTAAAAAGGGAGAACTAGTGATTCCTGCTATTTTGGCGAGGTCTTAAAGAGGTGGCATGGCCAAAATTTAAAGACGACCCTGAACCCTTTCATGTAGCGACACAACGCGGACACAGACACAGATCAAATTTAACAAGCAAACCAATAAATTGAAGATATGCGATATGGGAAGGTACCTGTGCATACCTGCTCAGTGGTGTTTTGATCTTTCTTTTCCAACCACATGCAGCTCATAAGGAAAGTGCATCTAACTAAAGCATCAGCATTCATGTCAAGCCTGTTTTCCCATTTGGAGTTTTTACTGGACTTGTACCTGAGGTTACAATGGTTACAGCCCTGCAGTCATTTAACTTTGTTGGCATTAACTGCAATACATTACTTCTATTAGGGGCAAGAGTGAATTTGCTTTGCTTAGCTCTCTGATACCATTTTATGGGCTGAAAATGCTCTACTAATGCATTCAGAAACCATGGATATATGAACTGGGAGCAATTATCATTATGTTGCTCTTTCTCCACTTACTTAAAAAGTTACACTACAATAATGTCAAACTCACCTGAACAGGATTATGTAAATGGAATGCACTATAAATAAAGCAGAATTAGTTTTCCCTTTATGTGTTAATATTAAGCTTGCACAATAGATCATCTTTGCCAGAGTAATTCAGTTTTTTTGTTGTTCTTTTTGTAAATTATTGAGTAATTCTGTAAATGGCTCCAGGGTGGAGATGTAAGGCTATTTGCAATGATGTCTACATGCAGTTTAGTAACAGCATGAGCTAGTTTGTCCAGAACAGTCCCATACTACGATATAATTCACATGCTGTTTGTCATTTAACACAATGTCACATACTCTTCCTTGTAAGACAACTCATAGACCTACAGTGGGATTTGACTTGAGCCACACTGCCTTATTAATCACTACCGTACTTTGATTCATCTGAACAGACACAGGTATTATCATTTCCTTAGGTAGGAGTTCCTGAGCTGTCGGACTGACATGTGACTGACCCTGGGGGGCACAGAGGAGAAAAGTCCACTACATTCAATAATCCCTTTAGCAGAACAGTCCATTTTTTAGTGAACAAAATATGTATAGCAGTTCACAAACAATCCACCTAAACTGGCCACTCTGGCGACCCGTAGTCAGCACTTCTTTCTTTCTATAATTTTGAAAGCTGGGTCTAAAATCAATTTACAAACACATCTACAAACAGAAAATAGAACCAAGTAATATGAGCTAATTCTGCTTTCTGGATTATACTTTTCAGGAAGCAATTTTTCCTGTTTCCAATTATCGATATTGAGAGCTGGAGGGGAAAATCCTGAATGTCAGTGGTGACAAGAGATACCAGGACAGCTGATGTTAGAGCCCCTGAACGTCTCTGGGGCTGTGCATGCTGAAAAGTGCAAATGTTCTATGAACGTGAAATATCACTTTGAGCAAATTTGCACATTCTTTGACACACACACACACACACACACACACACACTTATTTGCTCTTTGAGGAATGTGGTCAATCATAACATTAAACAAACAGTGAAGCCTCAATATCCTCTGCCAGACCACTGATGATCCCTAACTTGACTCACTCAATTTAGGAAAGACAGTACGGTAATAAAAAGAGTTCGGCAGGGGCACAATCACGATGTAATGAGAAATTGAGGATTAGGAATCCTGAGGAAAGGCTAAAATTTACTATGTCTCATGTTTCATGAGAACATCCTGAATAATGTTAACAACGTTCAATAAAAGTTAGACAAGGTAAAACTCAATCCAATGGGGCTAACATCACTTGGAAAAATAAAAGGTTGGAGGCATGGAGATCTGTAAACAGATCCCGAGATGCATAACAAACCCGTCAAGCTGGTTCTAATTACTGTAACAGTGCATAGTGATAACAGACGGGAGAGGTTAGCTCCACGTGATCACAAAGGCAAACTAGATTATGAGATGTAAAAAACTTTAACTGAAAAAGCTTTCATAAACTGCCACACTGTCCTTTTCCCCTTGTTAAAATACACTGGAGGTGAATTTCAGAGGGCAGGAACCTTTGATTTTCTCCAACGTGTGTTTTGAAAAAGACTGAGGAAAGACGTCCAACTTTCAGCCTTGAACATTGGCACCTGCCCGTTAGTTTTAGATTTCCTTGAATGTTTCCTTATCATGACAGTCTCCCATATGTCAAGGCTACACAGAGACTTGCGGGTTTCATGTGCGTTTCCTTTCAACTTTCCACAAAAGATAAAGTGTCAAGTTTGTGGCCCGGCAATGGGGTTAGCCTATTGTGTTGTAAGTGAAGGATGTGATGGGAGTGGTGGTAGGAAGTTTCTTCTCAACTATGCCTGGGTAAAGTAAATAGTAGTCTACATTCAAGTTCACATTTGCTCACATGCTCACACTTACAACGGCGTCAGACTTTTCATATCAGCCCTTTTGTTTTCACTAAGTGGGTATAAGGTTTAATCACGTGGTGCTGACTTGGTTTGCTTGAGCTCTTTCTTGCTACCAAGTAACCGTGTAACCAGGTAATGGACAAACTGACAGTTTTCCAGCTTTGTTATCTGGCATCAGCAAGTGACTGCATTGGTACAGGCAGGGATTACTTGCACTAATAGGAGAGAATAGATCATTAATATACCTAAAAGCTTTCATTAGGTCCATACACCAAATGCAAAGTGACTGGTACTCCCCAGGTTTGAGTAAAGCTCTTTATTCACTACAATTGAGGAAAGATCACTTTCAATACTTTAACACTGACAATTCATGACATACGTTAACCTGAATAGGAGAAGTAAATGAGAGAATGTCATTTGAGTTCTGCTTCACACCACAATGTTGTGGTGTTTGAGGGGTTAAACATTAACAGGAGAGGTCAGGGGTCAGCGGCCTTTGCTGCCTTGGCATGCTGGGTAGATGCATCTCTCCTCACAAGATCAAACATACAACCTGCAGGCCAAGCATCTCCAAGTTCTCACTCTTTGGCGCAACAATTCTTGTTTCTCTTATGGTTTATGGTTCACTGTTTCCTGCTCCTTAAGTAAACTCAAAGAGCACCGTTTGTCAACTGGACAGCTTTACCAAACAGCGAGTGTTGTTCCGTCAGCCGAACTGAAATGTTCTCTACTGTGACAATGTTGTCAATGGGGATTTTATGTAAGGGAAGAGTTCATTTCAAATGTTAAGCATTGTTTAATTGCTAGAAATTCACACTTTCTAAAGGCATTTGATGTTAAGAATTACTTCACACAGAAACAGTACAGACATCTTAGTTCACTGGCTAAGACACGTTTCCCAGATTCAATGTACTTTAACCCACTACGAGGATTTCTATGATATAATTAAAAAAATGAATACATAACAAGCTCATAACACGTGCATAGAGTTTTGTACATTTGTGTGGCTTATGTTTATCATAGGAGCATTAAGAACTTCATAGAGGTGGAAAATGACATCCGGATTGGGATGTGACAGGAGCACAGTTTTTTTTTTTTTATCTGTCTATACTCCGTTTTCTGATATTGGATATTTTGGCAGTCTCTACATCTGATGAAAGGTCTTATGATGAATAATGTGAATCTGATTAAACTAATGAGTGTCTAGTACTGGCATTTTGTATAACAGGTTGTTACAGGCATGGACTTACTAGGATTCTTTAAAAATTCTGTAAGGGTATTATGACTTGACACATGCATCCTTTTATGAAAGTATGATGATGAGCTTCATATTGTGTCCAAAGCTGGCCTCCTCATCGTATATGTAGGATCTACTATGTTCTAGGCCAACAATTTATGATGTTCCTGGTAGTTTCACAATCACAACACTATCATTTAAATTACAATGCAGGCTAAAACAAACATTTTGGTGGATATACTCGTCAACACTGGCTTTTTAAATATTAGCGGAACAAAGGCTATATGGTGCATTTTTTATGCAATGTTGATAGGTAAACTTGTTAATATTGCAGTATATTTGTGATCCTACTTGTGATATTAAAGTGTAATAAAATCAAGGATGATGATGCTCTTATCTAATCTAAGTTTGTGAGAAACACCACAGAAACTACGTGTTTTTATGATACACTTTGCACTATTAAACTTCTGGGAAATGGGGATCTCTGAAAGAACCCATGTAAACTTCACTATGACAAAAGAGTCCAACTGGTCTCAGAGCAGTGCTCCTATTCATAAAACATTGTATTATTATGGACTTTGAATTGTAACATGATTCAAAATACACTTTTTAAAGCTGATGTAAGGAAGTCTTGCAAACAATATTGATGATTTTCATTAGGAGTGTTACTACTTTCTGGCCTGGTCTTGTTAAATAACCTCTTGCATACTTGAGCATATCATAGCTGGGCATAGTTATGCTCAGTGTTTAATTATTGTGACAGCACAATAGGGTTCAGGCAAATGATCTGTCACAGCGAAATTGTATAATGTATTAATACTATATTAACTCACATACAAAGTTACATAGGATTTTAGTGCAGACATTTTTTTATAATGTCTATGGTCTGCTATTGAGACTTGTGTGTAGACCGACTTTAGTATGAATTTCACAAGCAATAGCCTGGTATAATTACAGAGGGATTCACAGTTACTGCTTGGATATATTCCAAGTCTGCTGAAGAGCCAGATGTTTCATGGCTAACTGTGACACAGACAGGCTGGAGTTGGTATAGTCAGTAACCTGACCATAGTCATTTGGGAAAATAACCTAGCACAATGTGAATTGTTGTTATTATCAAAACATGACAAAAGTAAAACCCATGTTCAAGTTACAGCTACACCACTTAACCTGCCCAGGTACATTTCTATGACGTAGTTTGTCCTCTGAACCCAGGGCGCCAGAGTGACTCAGGAAACAAGAATGTACTTTTTGGTACACTATGATATTAAAACCAAATAACAGCACTGACCAGAAACAGAACACTGTCACTGAAAACACTATTCACCGTCTCAAACGCCAGGTAAAGGTGGGACATGATGTTTTCTGTGTTTCACTATAGCCTAGTAGTCTACTTTTACAATGAAGCAGACAAATGCTTCAAAGGATGGACGTTGTTCCGACATTTATGTAGTGTCATAAAAGGATGATATAATCCGTTAATGTAAGTTACAGACTTTACAGACTGATGGAAGTAGAAATGTATGGCACAAAATAAAACACTTACCGAGCGGTCGGACCGTCGCTTTTTAGATCCGCGCAGGAACATGACGGTTGGATGTTCAAAACACAGATCCGTTTCCAGGTGGTCAAGAAGGAGGGCGACTAAAGCTTAAGTTGATCCAGGAGTCTTTAGATTCACACAGAGATAACTACATGATGTTATTCTAGCTTGTCCCGGACGCTTTCTGCCGTAGTTACTTTGGCCTGACAAGCTAGCCAGAATGAAAAATACGATTTCCGGTCAAAACTTTCAAAATAAAACCCCATACTGACGAACATGTTTTGACGTTCTTCTGAATAATACAAAACTCAAACTAAAGAATATATTTAATGAGGGGTCCTTATGAAAATAGGATTAAAAACAATTGAATTTCATGACGTCTCTTTTAATGCTAAAATATTATATTTTTCAAAACGGACAAAGTTTGCGCTTTTATTTTGAAGGCAATATCGCCTCACTCCCGGCAGTGTCCTTGCTGTATCTGGCTGACTTGACGCAGCTCCAACTTTGCCTCTCTATAGACCTTTACGCACAGCCGACTGTCCCAAAGTTTAGGCCTATAGGCACGCTTCGCCGAGGCTACACTGAAGACTATACTGTACCCATGGCCCATTTCTTCTCCCAATTTCTCGGCTCAGTTTGTATAAAAACCCTCCTCTAAGGCCTGGATCCACACCATGTGCGTCTTAAGCGGAGCTCTAAATTGTCCATCTGCTCTGATGTAAAATGTTCCATCGGGGAACATTTAGGCTATGGGAGGAGTCAGCGACTGCAGTTTGTAATTTTTCTAATTTTAATGGGGGGAGTGGGCATATTGAGTTTTTGATTTGTGCAGGAAGAACTGCACTCATGTTTACACACAGCACGGCACAAGCGCTGCAACACCAGGGATTAATCTGAAAACAGTCAGTATGACCCCAAACAAAGGATTATCACTCCACTGTAGGTCATTAAATGACATGAGTAATAGTTATTGAAATTGAAAGGCAGTTGCACCACTGCGAATAGCGAAGTAGCAACTGATTTTCATAAACGCAGTGTAATCTCCAGGGATATACTACATATATACTACATAATGGATATACAAATGTTCACATGAGATCAGAGATCACAGGTGTACGCTGCATCATGTCGGTAAATATATGGTAGGGCTTGTGTAAAAACATACAAACTCCTAATCATAAGTAGTCCACCAGCCTGGTGAGAGGTTGTACATGATCAGACTAGTTTGGCACTGGATCTGGCACCATGGGTGTCTTCATTTTAAGGAGCTCCTGACCTATTAGTCCATCTGGACAGGAGCACTGATAGTGAGTAGCAATGTGCTTCCATCTAGTGGCAATCCGATAGAAGACAAGCTATTAAAAGTTCAACTAGACCTTCTATCCACAACCTAATAAATTATATCTGGCTAAATATGTCAGTCACTAGGGTTAGGCAGACAATCGTTCCCCATGCCATCAAAACAGATTCTTGTTAAATAAAGCTATTTTTGGACAGAAGTATTGTGTAGTATGATGGGTGTACAATGAAAATGTAAGCTACCAGGACACATTTTCTTTGTAGTAACAATGGCTTTTATTTCCCAAAGCATTGTTGCTTCAAAATTTGAAATTACAAATCACAAACTCTTGCAAAGCATGTTAGAGAAACATATTGAGGCCATGTTTTACTTGGACAAATAAACACTATCTAGGGTAGAGGAAACATTTAGAGAAAATATTAAAATGGTGATATGCACATCGTAAAATGCCAACGATGTGACTTTCCCAAGCATTAATTTTTCTTCATATTCCTCATCAAAAAAGGCCATACAACCAAAAGGTACTAACTAACCAAAGAAACATTTCTGTTGCACTGTAAAATATCAACAGAAAATAATCGGCACCTTGAACATTTGTTACAAACGTAAATAAAAAACACACATGACCTGAGTAAGAATCAGACAGATAGGCAAAACAGGAGGATGACAATGTAATTCTAATTATTTCCCAAATGCAAGAGTGAGCAGGTCTTTGGTGGTTAATGGATGTCTAAGCTTCCTATGAGTGCAGACTAAACTCTGATGAGTACAAGAAGAGGAAAAACATTGCTGATCAATGACGTTAGGTCACTTCAAATGTTTAAGTTTCTGGGTGTAAAAGACGTATAAGTAGGACTGCATGCAGAGATATCACTGAACTACAAGAACACATTTAACTAAGGGATGGTTAATTCAAATCAGATTTCAAGGCACCGTATCACAGTGGGAGCATTGTGAAGAGCAATGTTTGAATCGTAGAGAGAAGGAAATGTTCGACTGGTTGAGAAACTGAATGCTCTTGCAGCCCTCACTGAAAATGTACAAAATGAACTCATGAAGAGTACAATTACGATGTTAAACAATTCCTAACGCACCCATTCATGTGTAAATTATTTCTGAAATCCAAATACAGACAACGTACCACTAACGGTGGAGATGATGAGTATGACACAGTCATCACTTTCTACAACAGTCCATTAGAACAGTAGAAACGGGTACTAGACTAATTAACACGACAAGCCGCTACTGACCAAAGCTTTACATTGTCTATTATTTACAACTTTCCCTTTTTATCAGACCAAACATTGAGCAACCAGTGGTACATTGAGGCTGGAGTACAGGTTTCTGAGGGGAATTCCTCAAGTAGTAGTCATGACTCTGTCCGACATGCAGGCACAGATCTACTACTTACTTTGTCATTCACGTCTCACTGCATTGTTGGCTATGGCATCCTCCTCTCCGGCACGGCCCTAAAAGAAAGCTCTCCTCTGTTTGCACCATACACTGACATTGGTTAATTTGTGACCTCTTCATTTTAGTGTCCACCTTCCGTTTCTGCTCCACTCTTCTCTCTTTCTGTTAACTCCTGCATGAACTTCCTCTTTTGTTCTTCTGCTGTGTACTTGTCAGGGGAACAAGTATCTTGGAGTGTTTAAACTCTGTCATCTGTAAAGACATTGAGAAAAAACATCTTGTTACACATTCTAGATAAGGCAGAACGTTGTTATATGCAGCATGTGTTTTGGAGGGCAAACTGTCGTGGAAATGAAAGAGAAGAATCAGTTGTTGCTCTCACCAGTGGAAGCTGCTGTGTGCTGCCTGTTGCTCTTGACCTGCAGAAAGATGGTATAGGCATCATAGGCAAACAGGACACCAGCGATCAAACCAAAGACCTGGGGAAAGGGGAATCAGGATAAAAATCAGAATCAGATTTATTGACCAAGTAAGTTTGCACATACGAGGAATTGGATTTGGTGGTTTGCTCCTATCAGTCACATTAAACATAAAACAACACAAAATCAGTCAATGTAAAACATTTTCATACAAATACTTGACAATACTGACACCGGGGTGTAATAACTCCTACTAAATTGGTCATATTTTTTTATGTTACACAGCTAAGGAGGAAGGAAGCATGAGATTTGAAATATGGTGACAATATTACTCAATATTGGCTGAGCGCCTTTTCTCAGTGTTCGCTGGGGTGTGGGTGTGTCTCATAGTAAGCACAACACACACATCGTTGTAAAAACCTCTTGGAATTCAATTTTCACAACACCATAATACGACAAATTCATAGCTAGCGGTTAATGGTTGTCAAAACAAGCGATAAAACCTGCATATCAACAGTTTAAGCATTTTAAGTGTTTTTCTCAGTGGAGAAGTCAAGCTGAGTGACGGAGGTTTAACTGACCCCGCCTGCGATACGAGCGCCGTCCCCGGCTCCTCCGATCACACAGACCAGAGAGATGATGATGTAAAGGACAGCACCTATACCAGCACGGAAAAGATCCTGCACACAAGAGGGAAGCACAAGTGTATGTAAGTATTGTGTAACTACGTGCATGTGTGCGTTGGCTGTGAGATTGTGTGGTAAGGCAGCTAATGCACAGCACTCACGCTCCAGACCCAGTTGACCACTAGGATCTGCTTGTCCATCTCCATCATGAAGATGCCGAAGAAGATCATGGCGAAGATCATCTCACAGATCGGCACAGCAGAGAAGCCGCCGGTTGTCGACGCAGCATAGCAGATGATGATGATGAAACTGATGAGCTACAAGTGGTGGAGGGGGTGGGGGGTCAGTGTTGGGAAAAAAAAAAACATAAGCAGAGAGAATAATAATTTTGAGGTGTTATTTGTTGCTATACTTCATTATTAGGCAACCTTGAGGGAAAAGAGGAATGAGGAGGATATCCCAGAATCCTCTGGGGGCATCTAACTATAGCTTACAGCAAACAGTCTCTAAATTCCTCCCCTCAGTGTAGAATGGGGGCAGGTCACTTTGAATGCCTTGATTAAAGCGGTGTGTAGATCAGCTGCAGTTCACCTGAGAGAGGACCAGCCATCTCTGTGTTGCAAAGTATGCTAATTAGGGTTCGGCAGCAGAAAATGATCTCTGTTTGTTCTCCACTCGACAGCCAAGTCCATACAGATAGCTAGACAGTAAATCACTTGAATAAAACCAACACTGTCTCGTTTACTCTAGCCGAATATTTTCTACACAAAAATTAGGGCAAAACTGTTTTAAAACTGGACGTGGCTAAAACAAAAAGGGATGGATTACAATGCACTTTACTGTGTTTCTTCCATCAAGAACACATTTTTCCATAAGAGGGAAAAAGTAAGCGGACATTCTCCTCAGTCCATTCCACTGAAATGCTGCCAGTGTGGAGAAATCATAAACTTAGACAGCCCACGGCTCAAGACCAGTATCAGCCTCCTTTCAATACCTCTATTGTTGTTGCTGTCAAACTGTGTGGGTAGATGCATTCAAACAACACAGGCACATGACAGTTATGAAAGAGGGGAGACTGTTAATAATGTCACTTCACAAAACCTTTCTGAGGAGGACGTTGAGAAAACTGTTACCAGGGAGGCAATTTGAGTATTAACATTTTTGTTTAATTGAAGAAACAAAATGTAACTAAAAGTATTGACCTTTTATAACAATTTACATTATAGAATATATATAACAATATATAATCATTCTATAGAAGAAAAAAAGCCAGAGTGAATGTCATAAATGATGATGATGCCATGGTTTAAAATCCTTTTCCAAGCCAGTAGGTCTATCAGTAATTTTGTCATGAACATCATGAATCTATAAACTCTGTTGTTACATATTATTATTAAATTGGACAAGTCTTGTTTAAAACATACACTGGACACAAAAATCTCGCTCAAGTTGTTTGGCTGTATTACCTTCCACTAATAGGTCATATTCCTTATACATGTAAACATTTGCTAAATAAATTGCACTCTGATTCCAATGTGCATCTAAGAATACACGTTGCAATTTTTTGCTCATAGACACAGACAACTCAGTGGGAGGTGTCAACTCACTGCAGCCTATATGAAGCACACATGATGTAACCGACTCCACACCAGCCCTATATCTGTCACTACTTTTTCCCCTCCCCACGCCCCCAACTATGCTACACACATGCACACACAGCCAGACGCATCAGTAGTTCATGTGTTCTCGAGACTGGCACCGGCTGCCTCTGTGGAGTAGTGGGGGCGGCAGAGGCCAAGATCCTGCACAAAGAGGCTCTATTCTGGCCGTGGCCGGCTGCTCTGAGGGCAGCGGCTACTGAGGAGGCCGTCACACAGAGAAACACCCACTACACAAGAGTCCCTCACAACAAGAAAGGGTCTGAGTCTGAGATGTTGACACCTTTATGTTACGGCACAGCAGCAGATCTGTTTGCATGGGGCAGCTTTAAAGACCCAGTTAGGGTCTATTCATATCAGTATAATGTGCTGCGCTTTCAAACTAAGTGGGGGAAATTGTTGTGAATGGTTGGCTAATTATAGACAGTAGCAACATGAGAGCCAAGAGCCAGCCTGTGGTACAGAGACACACCAAACAACAACGGTTGCTAGGGAAGTTACTGAGATTTCTGGGTGGTTTCTGGGCTCGCTGTGACTCATATTAAAGCGTATACCATGTACTCAGAGAACATTGAAAAAAATGTATGAATCATAACCCTTGTTGGATATCATCCCATCACACTCCCTCCCATCTCAACTGTCATTCTCTACTCTTCCGTCCGATGAAGAAATTGCTAAAAGGAAAATCTAAAAAATCTAAAAAACAAAATGGTTTCCAGCCATAAGAAAATGTGCCACTTTGTATTCATAACTGCAACAGCAGGGTAACAGATCAGCTCAGTGTATGACTCACCCTGGTTCATCATCACTACTGGCCTAAGATTACCGTATTACAGAGGGAGGTGTGCACTACCTGGGTGTGACATGATGCCGTGTGTTGCTCTGCAGCCTGAAACATGTTCAAGACTGGTCATGCCTCTGTCAGGTTGAATGAGTATCCCTAAGAAAAAAACTCTAATCTGTCAAGGCCTGGAGACCTTGCTGTCAAAACTTGCTGATCGTGCATACAGTAGTATTCAGGTTAACACGTCAAAAACAAATAATACATTTATTCTGAAAACAACACTTGGTGTGTCAGCTAGGAGATTCTGCTGATAATAAACTATGACTGCTTGGGTTAAGTGTCCTATTTCCCGTTAGACTAGCCATAACGGGCAGTGATGAGATTTGTCTTCCTGTTAAGCTCGCGCTATTCTCTTCCTGCACTTAGTAAACTATTTCAGACATCCACCATGACTTCCACAGCTCCAATAAAGGCGAGAGTGAAAGAGGGAACAACAAACTACCTAGTGTATCCAGTGAAGTGTGAAACTATCCTTGAATGCCACACCATAGATGTGTGCTAAGCCATTTGTGCATTCTTTGTTCCAGGGACCGAACCTCACACAATCTGGAATTTCCATTACATCTGAGAAGGAAAAAAAGCGTTAACGTGGGTGGACCACTGACCACCAACATCTGAGTCTGAGAGCCTGTAGTTGAGTTACACACCGCCTTAAGAACAGAACCTTTCCATCAGTGAGACAGTGACACAAAGGGCTTTCCTCAGTCTTAGAAACTGGGAGATTAATAATATTGTAGTACAATAAGATGTTCAGTACTTTGTAGGCTAAATGGTATGCAGCTGTAATATGCTGCTGTGAGTTGTGGTAATACTGTACTACACGTCCCTAACCACAGTGGCATGATGAGAAGCCGATTAAAAAACTTTCACCTCAGAACTGAGGTGAAGACGTTAAGGTCAAAATGGCTGCTGTGTTAGGAGAACACCCTGCTGTGAAATGCAAACAAATCTAACCATGTGAAACTCATGGTTAAAGAAAAGGTAAAGAAAAGGAAGGTCTTCACAGACAGGATGCTGGCGAGTGGTTGAGAGTGACATGAAAAAGATCAATGCGTTCAAC
>OMLI01074235.1:0-18530 GCA_900302605.1 Rondeletia loricata | reverse complement strand
CAATTTATACTCTGGTGCAATATTCTCTAGACCTGTATAGCCTATATTTATTTATATTTTTATCTACTACTGATTTCCATAGCTTCCCATCAGTGCAATTAGTCAGGTTCCAACAGAGAACCATGTGCATACTGTATAGATAAGAGTCCTATTTATGTTTATAGTTTATATATATATATATATTAGAATATGCCTACTACTTATACTTATATAGGCCTACTGTCTCTAAAAGAGGTAGTATATGAGAGAGAAAAAGAGACCTATTCCCCCATTTCTACTTGTCATTTTTTATATATTTATTTTAGTATTTCATGTTTAGAGAGAGAGCGAGAGAACTTTAATGTGCGACAGTCTGTGAAGAAAGTGAAGACGATGGACGATATAATGTTAATCAGCAGAGTGGGAAAGTACAGGGAGCTGTATGACCATCAGCACTGTTTCTACACGGACAACATTATACAAGATAAGGCTTGATGCTGCTGCTTCCCTGTAGGAGCACGAGCACAGCCCTGCTGCGACTCGCGCTGCGCCGCCGTTCCGCAGACCTGAGGTGATCTGGAGGGGTGAGGCGCTACCGGACAAAATTATTTAGAAAATATTTTTGGCATGGCGGGTCATGATCTTACCGTGGCGGACCGCCATTGGTAGAATATAGATACAGGGGAAAGACTGGCAGACCATAGAGAAATCACGTTATATTCATGTATATGGGTAAAACCTTTTTTTTTGTTTTTAACCGAGGGTGCCAGAACACTGTTCTGGATCGTTCCGGCCCAATTTAACCCCAGACTAATGCATATGTACTGTGTTCAGAGTTATGGTGTACTTAAATACAATAGCACTGGTATCTTTCTCCCCAATAGGCAGCCAAGAAAGGAAAGAAGGCCCTTGGAGACAAGGCCAAAGGTGGGGGAGGAGGGAAGGTCCCTGGCCTTAGTTGGGTGAATGGCCATCGTCAGGAGAATGGGATGGAGAACATGACTCTATTTGAGGTGGTTAAAATGGGAAAGAGTGCCACACAGGTAGGTGCACACTAGTTTTTGAAGAGATTATGACTTGTTTGGTAGTTATGAAAATATCTTGACTGGTATGGTAGCTATGGGAACCTTTTCATGTTCAAATGAGCAGGTTGCATTTTTTTTATATTCATTTAGCAGTTATGGGGTTAGATCAAGTTAATCATAACTGTTGGTGAGTCTTCCTAAAAGTAAAACACAGCACTGGTATTGGGACAGCTATAGGCTCATCTCTAATGTGCAATCATATTTTGAGGTGATGTCAAAGTTGGATTTGGAATAGATGCATGAAAAAACAATGTAGTAAAACGCCTTGTGGCTCATGTTTTATTTTCTAGTCTGTTATTGATGACTGGATTGAGGCATACAAACATGATAGAGACATCGCTCTCTTGGACTTAATCAACTTCTTCATTCAGTGCTCCGGTTGTAAAGGTAAGTATCTGAGATGGTGTGTCTTAGATGTTGCATTTTGGATGTCTGGAAGCAAAATTTATATGCTGAACTTTGCTGCCAATGTGTTATTCTTCTCATAGGTGCTGTGAGTGCAGAGATGTTCAGACATATGCAGAACTCCGAGATCATTAGAAAAATGACAGAGGAGTTTGATGAGGTGCTGTATGCTGTGTTGGGATATTGTTTGAAATAACCTATTTTTTAATAACAATACGACAGAAATAGATTAACACAAATCTATGCAGTTACCAGATACCAGCGTGAGAGATGTTTTCAATATGGTATACGTAAAGGGAACTGAACAATGTAAAACAAATGCAATTCTCCTGACCTGAATCAGGTATCTCTCTTTAATCTTCAAACAGGACAGCGGTGACTATCCATTAACCCTGTCAGGGCCACAGTGGAAGAAGTTCAGGCTAAGCTTCTGTGAGTTCATCGGGGTCCTGGTGCGTCAGTGTCAGTACAGTATCATCTACGACGAATACATGATGGACACAGTCATCTCACTGCTCACTGGCCTGTCTGACTCACAGGTCCGGGCTTTTAGACATACGAGCACACTAGCAGGTCAGTTTTGATGTGCGCTTAAGGGGGGGTCTCTGGAAGTGCACTTCCCTGCCATGCATTCCTGTTACCTGCATATCTGCATGCTCATGCTGTTACTGTTTGGTAGCCTTCAGGTGTGCAACTGACCTCTGTCATCTTTGTCAGCCATGAAGTTGATGACGGCCTTGGTGAACGTTGCTCTGAACCTGAGCATCAACATGGACAACACGCAGAGACAGTATGAGGTGGAAAGGAACAAGGTTATTGGAAAAAGGGCCAATGATAAGTTGGAGCTGCTGTTACAGAAGCGTAAAGAGGTGAGAGGAATATTGAGTTGCCTAATACTTGTGACAGTCATCCACCGCAACCACAATAAAATGTGTTCCTCGAGCATGCATCGTCTGTGTCTTCAAAACTTTCTCTTAACATCACTGGATTGGCTACTTGAATGCAACTCACAGCAGAACTCCCATAAAACCGTATTTTTTTGTCTTTGTTTTTTGTTTTAGGGTGAAACAGGGCAGAACGAGGAACATTTGTCAGGCTCTTTTTTCAATGTAAATTATGTAAAGAATTACCACTTTTTGTGTTTGCTTATTATTTTTCAGCTTCAAGAAAATCAAGATGAAATTGAAAACATGATGAATGCAATTTTCAAAGGAGTGTTTGTTCACAGATATCGGTGCGTAAAATCCTTGATTGATTTAGACACGTTGACTGTCAAATTTCATTGAGGTGCCTTCCATGCTACTGAAGTCTCACAACAAACCAGGGCCTTTCGATGTTGATTCTTTGTGTTTTGGCGCCCTCTTGTGTAAAATCTGTGTCAACACTAATATGACTCCACATGATTTTAGTTTGAGACCCCACAAGTTTTGAGTAGGTTGCTACTCTGAACAGTTCTGTCACTATTGGACATTATGGGCTTCATGACTGTCTTATTCTTGGTCAAATCTCCATGTTTACCAGTGATGCCATTGCTGAAATCCGAGCTATTTGCATTGAGGAGATTGGAGTATGGATGAAGTTGTACAGTGATGCCTTTCTCAATGACAGTTACCTGAAGTATGTTGGCTGGACAATGCATGACAAGGTGAGCCATATGATAATATTTGAGTGTTGGGTATGAACAAAATAATTTAGACGGCAGAAAAAAGGTTTCCTACATTGATGGTCACTCTGTATTGGGGTGCTTCATAGCATGCTTTTGATCTTCTGATGTCATTGAGGGCCAGGCCAGTGGCTATTACCAGTGAGCGACCTGGGTCCTCTATCTTGGTGATGGTGTTTTACTACTGAAGAGAAAAACAAAGTCAGTCAATGCAAATTTAATCTCACAGCTTAACTTGTTGGGGTCAATATACAGTTGAGACACAGATTGTGTTAGAACGCTTTCATAGTGAATGAAGACGACATACTGCAAGAGTTAAGTACCTTTGAAACGAGGTGGATGTATCATCAGTGGCAGGGATCCGAAACTTTATACGTTTTTCGGCTGAGTTTGGCCCACTTAGGTGTGAATTGGACCGGAATCATGACAGGAAATGCATCCACATCAGCATAAACCACCAGAACCCTTCACTGAAGGAGGACTTCATGTTGGTCTGTGCATTATGTGGTCCATATCCTCCTTGTGTCTAAGACCAGTAAATTGTTTTGGCAGAAGCATAATTGTAGAAAAAAAACTGCTGATGTTTATTTAATCTTTAGAGAACTAACCTGGAACTAGTACGACTCTAGTTAACATGGCAATACTTACTGTCATTTTGTCTGTTGGCATGGGAAATAATGAACATTCTCAGTATTGCGGTAATAGCAGATGTGATAACTTGAGTGTTCACATTCAAATGTTGTAAATATTTTATGTCTTGCTACTGTGACTCCAGCAAGGCGAGGTGCGGCTGAAGTGCCTGACTGCCCTGCAAGGCCTGTACTACAACAGAGAGCTCAACACTCGACTGGAGCTCTTCACCAGCCGCTTCAAGGTGAGCCAGCAGCCGCATCACCTCACAACTAGTTACAGGCTTCTTGCGCATCATGGAAAACGTGAACATTTTAAAGCAAATTTTCTATGGAGAACACACAATGTCAAATTGTCATTGGAAACTTTTGATGGTCTTGTAAAAACATAAGATTGAATAATTATAAGCTCTTTATCTCAAAAGTCACAGAAATTAGCATGTGTTATTCAAAAAAGCATTCGACTGGATCCCTCAAGGGCTGATGACCCTCCAGTTTCAACTATGGCCATAAAATACATCTATGTGTATGTCTATAGATTGCATATAGATATTCTATATGCTAAAATGTTGCCCCTTTATGCAAATAACTAAATAGCAATGATAGACTTTTGAAATCAAATACATCCTAGAGTGAGATCCCCATATCCAGGATATCTATGACTTAAATTTACTCTCATTGACAGGACCGAATTGTGTCTATGACTCTGGACAAGGAATATGATGTTGCAGTGCAAGCCATTAAACTTCTGACACTCGTCTTACAGTGAGTAACCTTGCCTGTAAAAGACAGCACATTTCTCTTGAATGGCATGATTCTACAATTGATCATGTTTTATGTAGCCGCGTCCTATGAATCTGGTCATTATAGTAATTAAAGTCAACATTATAGACACACAAACATTCTTTTAAGATTGGGATTTCATATATTGTGGCACAAATTAGCAAAATTGTTCCTGCCCATTAGTGCTCATGGATGTCGTCATTTTTGCTCAGTCGATATGACTGTTGCTGAGTCCAAACTTGGCAGAATATTACCATGTTTAGTTGCATACCCTAGCTTTTATTACATTCGCAAAGTCAGTTCTCAAAAATTCTATTTTCTCTCTGATCCTGAAAGCTTCCCTGAGAGTATTTTAAACATTCATTTTTACATTCTCGGGGAAATCAGGACACCAGTTCCATATATCAAACGCTGTCAATCATTCATTTTATTCGACTGGCCTTTATCACTAAGACTGTGTCAATTTCATCCAACAGAAGCAGTGACGAGATTCTGACAGCGGAGGACTGTGAGAGTGTCTATCATCTGGTCTACTCAGCCCATCGACCCATAGCTGTAGCGGCGGGAGAGTTTCTCTTCAAGAAGTAAGTGTTTTATTGCAGGTTGAAAACTTACCAAGAAGTTAGGACGTTAGGAATGAAATTGGATTTCATCAATCCAACATGTTTTAAGATGATTTTTAGTGCCAATTCTAAGCCTGACGGACCATTTGCGCAGATTATCCTGTAGCGTGAGCGGGCTCAAGACTTTGGCCCTCCTGACAACTCCAGACCAGTCAGAGCCTGACAACATTTTTTCAAACATGTTTGATTTCTTTGGCCCAGTCTGGCCGAGAGTGACCCTGGTAACAACCAATGGGAGTTTAGTTCAAGGAGGAAGAAAAAGAGAATGAACCGGAAGATAAATCACATTTAACAAAAACAACGACCACTCACATAGATAGTTTATGTTAATAAGATTCCTACTTGCTCCACTCTTGATAAGTTGCTATAAGATTTTATTTGGGTGAATAAATCTCCTATAAAATGGTATAAAATATGCCTGGATCAATCTACATAAGTATGCAATTACAAATTAAGTGAAAGACCAATGAAAGAACACCTATTTTGTTATTGTATTTGGAGTTAACTGTTCTAGACAAATGGGGAAAAAAATTTGAATGACGAAATCTGGTAGTGTGTGATCCCTCGTCTTCACATGTGTGACGCCCCATCTTTGTCCCGTCACGTAGTGTGAACAGCTTCCCGACCGGACGGCAAGTGTTTAGTCTGAACTCTGAACTGCCCTCATCGGGCAACATTTTAATAGTCTTCTAGTCTGACCTAGGTTGAAGTTAAAGTTTCTAGTCCTATGCTAAATTGAGTGTATTGCTTGACTTTTTGTGTTGATTAAAGGCTCTTCAGCCAGCGAGGTCCCGAGGAAGAGGGATTGCCCAGGAGGGGCAGGCAGAGCCTCAATGGCAGCCTTATCAAGACCACTGTCTTCTTCTTCTTGGAGAGCGAGGTACCCAGGCTATTTCTCACTTCTGGATGTTAACTGTGTGGTGATTGTGATAGAAATGTCCATTTTAACAAGTCACTTAATCTAGTATTGAGCGTTAAAATCTTGTTTTTCTTTAAACAAGTTGAAAATCACCCCAGTGGGGTGAAATAATTACGAATTTTCTTGAATCAAGTGATATTAAATGGAGGGATCTACCTTGTTTCAAGATATTGTCACTTGATTCAAGTGACACTACATAGGGAACAAGTGAAACAAGAGCAGTCCGAGAGATTGCAAGTCGAGCACGCCCGCATCAGTGTTTTTGTGGCATCTCGGTGACCTACGACCTTGACCTTTGACCTAAAATTCTGAAAAAAATCTCCAGCCTAGGTGCGGACATATGGTATCACCATGTGATGAAACTTCACATGGTGATACCATATGTCCGCACCTAACAATCGGTCCACTGGTTACTGAGTTATGACCGCGGACAGACACACACACACACAGACACACAGACAGGGTCATTACAATAGCCTCGCTTCCCCTCCGGGGCTCGACTAATTATCTCACCCATTGTCCGATTTTTTCACGTTTTAAGAAAAAAAAGATTTTAAGACTGAATACAATACTGAACTTGAAGGCACTCGGTAGAGCGCAATTCTCCAACTTGCAAAGCTGCAGCCTCCGGTTTATGTTTGTTTATCGTTTGTCTTCCAGGTTAGATTTTCTGAGAAAATAGCACATGAATACAATGCTCTGAATACCAAAATCTAATCAACTGATCCTTGGGCCGAGAGCTATCTGTCCACTAAATTTCATCCAAATGCATTTGTTACTTTTTGAGATATCTTGCTAACACACAACAGACAGGAGTGAAAACATAACCTCCTTCCTATTTCGTTGGCGAAGGTAATGACTTGTTAAGATGGACATTTCTTACAGTTTATGGTGACTGTAAACAAATGTTTGAAAATGTTAAATCTTGATTTGATGCCATCTGATGTTTTACAGCTCCATGAGCATGGAGCTTACCTGGTGGACAGCCTGTGGGAGTGTGCAGCAGAGCTGCTGAAAGACTGGGAGAGTATGATCAGCCTGCTGCTGGATGAACCTATGCCAGGGGAGGAGGGTAAGAGGGCCGCACTGTCAGTCACCTTATGCACGGGAGTCATTTCACTTATTGGACCGTCATTTTTATGTTACAGCTACTTCACTTAGTTGGGCAAAAGTATTTTCTCTCATTAGATTGTCATAATAAGTTTCTGTGTTTTCCAGCCCTGACTGACTGCCAGGAGGCGGCTCTGGTAGAGATCATGCTCTGTGCCATCCGGCAGGCTTGTGAATGCCACCCTCCAGTGGGCAGAGGCACAGGAAAGAGGGTGAGTGCTTGGCTTGGCACGCTCGACGTCTTAGAGAGCATTGGCTTCGTCATATTTGTGTAACGAATTCCATGTTCACAATTAACATGGTTGGCCTCTCTCGCATTTTAAAGGTCCTGACTGCAAAGGAGAAGAAAACACAGCTGGATGACCGGATGAGAATCACAGAGATGTTTGCAGTTGCATTGCCTCTGTTACTGGCAAAGGTGATTACCAACGTTCTGCACTACTCGCATAGCAGCCTACTCAGAGCTGACTCATATATTTGGACAACTAGATTGATTCCTAACCATTCAACTCTAACTGCTTTGTACTTATTTCTTCTCGTTCGTTTAGTATTGTGTTGATGTCGATAAGGTGACCAATTTGCTACAAATACCAAAGTACTTTGATCTTGACATCTACACTACTGGTCGGTTAGAAAAGGTTTGTGAAATGTTACATTTATTCTAACTTCTACAACTTACACACTTGCATGCAGTGTTAATGATCGAATAGTGTTATAGACCAGACCTTATGTTCTCATTAAGCATTTGGATGCTCTGCTGCGGCAAATCTGGGAGGTCGTGGATAAGCACACAGACACTGAGGTGCTGGAGGCCTGCTCCACCACCTACCACTATCTCTGCAATGAGGAGTTCACCATCTGCAACCGCGTGGACATCGCCCGCTCCCAGCTGCTGGATGAGCTGGTAGACAAGTTCAATAGACTCCTGGAGGACTTCCTGCAAGAGGTAGGTGCTTCAATACCTTACTTTGCCTGAGTTGTGTGAAAGCATATTAACATGTGCAGAGACTAGGTTGAATGTCCAGGATTTTAGAAGTGTGATCTCTCCTCTGTCAGGGTGAAGAACCAGATGAGGATGATGCCTACCAGGTTCTGTCCACACTCAAGAGGATCAGTGCTTTCCACAAGTAAAGCAATGAACATTAATGTAGAATGCCCAGTTGGGAGAACCTCCAGTTAGCTTGTTTTGTATTTCAGTTATGGGCTTTGGTTTTCTTGTGTGAGGTAATATGTGAATATGTGTAGGTCATGTGTTTTAATTGGTGTTTGTAAGCTGTTATTATGGGTGGTGAGACTGCATATTTGGTGTAATCTTTTGAACATTCTTTTCTTTTTTCTTCTTCAAGTGCACATGACCTCTCTAAATGGGATCTCTTCACTAGCAACTACAAGCTACTCAACACGGGTCTGCAAAACGGGGATATGCCAGAGCAGGTATCACAGCCTTAACAGTAGAACCTTCTCTAACTGTATCAGTAACGTCCCTCAAACGCTAAACCAGAAATATGAACCGCTGTCTAGAACATTATTGCTCATCCTGTTCTGCCTGCCTTCTCCCCCCAGATTGTGATTCATGCAATGCAGTGCACACATTATATCATCCTGTGGCATCTAGCGAAGGTCTCGGAAGGCAGCTCATCCAAGGTACACATTTGCATATTGGTCAGGGCTCAACATTAAGCATTTTGGAGTACTTGCAAAACACAGTGAAATGAGATATACAGCTGTGGATTAAATATCAAGTGGTGACTAAATAAACGTATCCTGAAAATGTCTGATGACCGGCTAACAGTTAAATGAAATTTGTAGGCTTAATAAAAGCAGATGTTGCAGTGTGTCCTTTGTGTTGAGTGATTAAATGAGTGAATCGTTTAGGCACTCGGACTCGGGACTTGGAGCTCGTGTGATTTAAAAATGTATTTGTTTCTTATTCATTTCTTGGCATTAGAATAATTTGTAAAGGCAAAATTATCATTAATGAAAAATGAACATTTAAGTAAGGAGATTGCCTCTGCCAAAAGCAGTATTGAACAGGAAGTCCAAACAACCACCTCAGAGCTAAGCATAAGATCTTCAGCTGTGCGCTAATGCAATCCAGCAGCTTTTGTTTTACAATGGCTACACTCATTATATGTGGTTTGTGTAATGCAGAGATTACATTTTAGGGGACTGGCTTCATTTAAAAGCCTTCTGCAGTAACTATGTCACCAGTTAATGTTGAAACTTTGTGGATTCTAACGCGTTACTATGAAGTCTTCTATTTGTCACCATGTTTAACTAAATTTGTTCAGTGTTATACACACTCAGTAGCAAAAGTATTGACAATGGTGTCAGATTTGTTCTTTATGCTGATTTTCATATTTCTGATCAGATTGTGAACATTTTAGAATTGTTTCAATTCATATTCGGACATGTTTAATGTTTTGGTCTTTTAATATACTCTTATTAATTTGGACCATGAAAATCAAAAACACACTAATGGAGTACGAGCAACCATTCACAGTGCCAGCCGCACACGTCTTTTTTCATACTGTCCCATATTTTCTTTAATAATGACAAATAGCTACACCATTAAAACAACATTACCACTGAGTTCTTTGCAGAGGTCAGGCTTTCTGTCCGTAGGTGGTTAGCTATAGATGTGGTGTTCCCTCATCGTCGGCACGGTTTTAAAGCACCTTTTGCAAATCTTTCACATTGCCCTGCTTATTCGCATCATAATCAAAATATTTCCAGGAAGCTATTATCTTTCTCAAAGAGTGGTTGAGGATGGGTTTTGGCACTTACCATTGGCTACCTTAGTTTTCATGAGGTTACCTAACTCCCAGTCTCCCAGACTTGGTGGGCCACTAGTTTCCATCTTTTCATACAGAGTGGCTGGTATTTGCCTCAACATGTAATAATCATGTAGGGTGAAATAAGCTACGATACCTACAAATCTGATTGTATTAGTGTTTTTTTTATTATCCTATTTTCTGCACTATGGAACTTCTAAACCATTTTAAAAATCTGGTATTGGGGTAATATTGATATATCAATACTTTTGACAACCCTAACTGTTAACTAATTGAGTTGAAAGGATTGTACTTTGTTCACTTGTATGACTGTTGAACTTAACTGTTGTTCCTTTTAGGGTGATATGGTGACCTTGAGAAAGCAAATGAGGGCGTTCTGCTTAATGTGCCAGCATTACTTGAACAGCGTCAACACCACAGTCAAAGAGCAGGTGGGATCATGCTGAATGGCCTTTCCTTCTCTTCCTGACTTTGATCCATGACCATTGTTCAGTACAACTGAAAATATAATTGTGGTCGGTGTTT
Source organism: Rondeletia loricata (assembly GCA_900302605.1). Classification (NCBI taxonomy): domain Eukaryota; kingdom Metazoa; phylum Chordata; class Actinopteri; order Beryciformes; family Rondeletiidae; genus Rondeletia; species Rondeletia loricata. The sequence goes on along the minus strand of OMLI01074235.1, from coordinate 8,014 downwards.
TCTTGGATGCTAAAGTGTTGAGCTTTATTCCAGGCCTTCACCATCCTATGTGATGCGCTGATGATCTTCAGTCACCAAATCATGTCATCAGGCCGGGAGCAACTGGAGCCTCTGGTCTATACCCCAGACTCTTCTCTGCAGGCAGAGCTGCTCAACTTCATCCTGGACCAAGTGTTCATTGACCAGGATGACGACAACAACAGCACAGGTCAGAGTCACTAACCACTCTCATGTTAACCCGCTACATCGCAGCAAGAGCGTGGCTGGAGGTCAAGGTTGACACCAGCAAAATACCAGTAGTATTTGTAAATTTGGACTGTTATGATTTGTTTGTTCTATTTTTCCTATTTTGTCTTTTTCAGATGGGCAGCAAGATGATGAAGCCTGTAAAATAGAGGCTCTGCACAAACGAAGGAACCTATTAGCAGCCTACTGCAAATTAATCATTTACAATGTCGTGGAAATGAACACTGGAGCAGATATATTTAAGCAGTACATGAGGGTAAGTTTAACATCCTATTTTTATTCAATATAAATAATTATTTCAGGTGTTCCCAGTTAACAGTACTCCTTGTCTTTCCCCTTAGTATTACAACGATTATGGAGATATCATCAAGGAAACGATGAGTAAAACACGACAAATTGACAAAATACAATGTGCAAAGACACTCATACTGAGTTTGCAACAGGTAAGATTCTTCCTGGTTACAAACAAACTTGCACACCTAAAAAGCTGCATGTTGGGATTTTTTCACAGACATGCAAAATCAAAGATATCTAAAGGAGCTTTACCCTACGTCATTTGTTCGCTCCAAGAACTACAATTACAGCTCAAAACAAGGTGACATATTTGTTACTGATTGGCCCAGATGGGGACTTCATCATTCGTGGGGGGCGACATGCTTATTACTGTTGCCATGTTTCATTTTTTTGATCCATTATTAGAAAGTCATCGCTACCAAAATCTTCCAGTTGATCTTAAAAACGGGCTAAAGCTAATTGAAGTCACTCCAGGTCATAAACCCATTTTAGTCTAGGATGAGGCTTAATCCCAGTCTGTGAAACAGCTGTAAAATAATCTGGAAGAATTTATTTCCAATGTAAGTATATTCTTTTTCTTTTGTAGCTATTCAATGAGATGTTGTCTGACCTTGGCTGCAATTTTGACCGCTCTTCATCAGCCTTCTGCGGCATAAAAGAGCTTGCCCGACGTTTCTCATTGACTTTTGGCTTGGATCAAGTGAAGACCAGGGAGGCTGTTGCCATGTTACATAAGTAAGTAGTTGAGCCAAGATGTTGTGGTTTACAGCTTTGCATGCAACTCTGTGTTATAAATAAGTAAAGCTTTTCATTCATTCATTATTTCTTTCTGTAATTGTTTTAGGGATGGAATTGAGTTTGCTTTTAAAGAGCCTAGTCCCCAAGGAGAGGGGAATCCACCTCTCAATCTAGCCTTTTTGGATATCCTGAGCGAGTTCTCTAGTAAACTGCTACGACAGGACAAGAAAACAGTGTAAGTTGGCGGTTACAAGATGTGTGCAGTGGTTTGTGTTCGATGTTGTCAGGATGGAACTGATGATGAACGCTGAAAATAACCTAATCATGACTGCTGTCATTCTGACCTCCACAGTCACATGTACCTGGAGCGATTCATGACCTTTCAGATGGCCCTGCAGCGAGAGGACTGCTGGCTCCCCCTTATCTCATACAGGAACTCCCTGCAGGCTGGAGGAGACGATGACACCATGTCTGTCATCAGTGGGATCAGCAGCCGAGGCTCCGCCATCAGGAGTAAGAAGTCCAAGCCAGCCACCACTAGCAAGAGGAAACTGCCTGAAGGTGAGCGACTGAATTGTCACAAATCTACTGGACACCTTAGCAGTGAATGTCGATAACCCATAATTGCTTTGCTTAATTACTGCAGCTGCACTGGTGTTAGAGGAACAGTCAGGCTTAAAGTGATATTATACTTTGATAGAAAATTTTACTTTGCGCACACATACATCAATATGAATTCATCGGCGGTCAAACAGCAATATTGGCTGCCCTGTGTAACCATGGTGACATCACTTGTTTGCATTATTTTACAATGAAAGTTATACATGCTGTGTACAGATTTTCTTTCTTTTGTATATTTTTCTGTACCCCATGTCACAACTGTTAAGAAGTAATTGTACCTGTTATCAATTGTCAATGAGAGGTGGAAAAAGCCTAAACATTGGTAGTCCCAGGGCAGCTAATGTTGGATTTATATTTCAGTATGCATCCCGCCATTGAATTTTTCCATAAACAGAACTAACAAATTACATTTGTAGAGTATATCATACAAAAAATGTAACTCTTTCGTATGATTTGTCATCACATCATCTCCTGCCTATGTCATAAGATGCCATTTTGATTTGAAATCGGACAGCGAACACATGATCATGGGCATTCACAAGCTTTCCATGGCTACTGTATCTGCTGTGTGAAATATAAGTACATTTTCAGTTATCATACAATGAATTCCTTTTTCTAGTAGAGGAGAACAGCTGCAGCAGCAGTGATGCAATTTGGATGAACCGTGAGCAGAATGTGCAGACGCCACTGATGATGCCTTCGCCCCACCTCACCTCCACTGTGCTAAGGGATCCAAAGATGAGGCCAGAGGACAGCTACACGGCCGCGTACGCCGTGCCATCAGAGCAGCATCCCCACCAGCCCGTACCTCCCCAGCAGCAGCAACACCATCACCACCAGACTGCGATGGATTACAAGTAACAACACTTTTCTACATAATTCCCCTTAGCTTCCTTTGAAATAAATATGTGCAAATCTTGCTGCTTTCTTGGGTATCTTGTGCTGCTTTTGTGAAACTACGTGCAGCTGTTCTGCACTTCATGACGGTTTCTAAAGTGTTGAACACTGTCCCACAGCACCCAAGTTACTTGGATGTTGGCACAAAGACAGCAAGCAGAGGCCCGCCAGCAGCAGGAACGGGTCTGCATGCAGTATGCCAAGATGAGAAACCACATGCAGCAAGCAATGTAAGATGGCACTGCTCTCTAGATTACAGTGATTGTGTTTAAATCGTGGATTAGAGCGTGGCATTTAACTAACTATTTTTGACTGACTGCTTTTTAGCATCCAGCCAATACAAAGTATGTGAAAATGCACGATTTATACATTTCCCTTTTTATTAACAAGCTTCCATATGTATTCCTTAGTCGCAGAGGCTCTGGACTCATGGAGGATGATGAAGAGCCAATAGTGGAGGATGTGATGATGTCATCAGAGGACCGCTTAGAGGACCTTAATGAGGGCATGGATTTTGACACGATGGACATTGATCTGGTAATTGAAGAGAGAAAAAAAAGCAAAAATGTGTCTCTCCAAAACATTTCACAATAATAGTGGAAGATGTGAGGTCATGTGATGAGTGTGGGGGTCAATTCATAAACTTTTACTCTGGTAAATTCTTCATTGTGTGAGTGTTGAAATAATAATTAACATTTGATAACATATTTATTAATTTGATGTTGTTGCAAGTAATTTATGTGCATATGCGAGTGATCTGCTTGGACTTACTTAGCATTGCTGCTAATGTTGCCTGCCTGTGATGTCAAATGTCACTCACAGTTTCAACATCACTAGGAATGAATGAATAAGTCCTCTTATCTGAGTAAAAGGTTTAGATTTGATTGCATGAATTCATGTAGTTTCATTCATTTTTTCCCACCAAATGTTAAAATTAAGTTCAAATTTGTCTATGAAAATTGTTTGCCCTCTTTGTCCATTGCTCAGTCGATCATGATCATTATCCATTGCCAGCTAAATTTGCCGTAAATGTGCCCAAAATATTTGCCCATTTATCATCACCTTAAGGCATTTTTCCGGTTCCTTTTGTGTTGCATTATTCTGACTGCGCTGTTATTTTCTAGCCACCATCAAAGAATCGCCGAGAAAGATCGGAACTAAAGCCAGACTACTTTGATCCATCTTCCATCATGGACGATTCGGTAGGGATTCTCTCCTCCTCTTAATAAAATTCGATTATTCCGGTTTTTTTTCTTATTATTTTTATCCTCATAGATAATTGTGACAGTTCATATTGTGTAGTTTAAGTGCATGTAATACTTTTTTGGTTAACTCACCCTTTGTTGGATCATCTAGCCAACCAGAAAACATTGCATTTCTTATAACTCTTCTATCATCCCTAACAAACTAATAGGGAGCAAATGATAACAGCAGACTAGTAATAGCTTAGAATTGTGTATGTACAAGTCTTGATGTTTTAATGTAAAACAGGGACAGAAAAATCTGACAAGGAAAAGCACCGTTCAGTTTTATGAAAAGCAAGTGACAGGCAAACTTCACACTTGCACCTTACACGTTACAATAGTGTTTTTTCTTTCATTAGCCCTTTTTTTTTCTTGTTATATATTATTCAAATAACGACTATTTGCCTAGTTTCCTCTATTCTGTATTCTGTGTTGATGCCTCAGATGTTTTTTTTAAACATCCAAATTCTGTTTTTCTATTTGTATTTTCCACAAAATAGAAAACACAGGGCACATAAAGTTTCATTTAAGCATGTCCACTTTATAAAAAAAATTTTGTTACCAGGCTAAATTTTCTTTTTATATCTCTCCAGGTTCTCAATGTTTCAATGTTCTAAAATGAATTGGATGCATCAAGGAGAACGTGCTATCAAAATCCTTTGATGATAAGATGGATGACTGTTCTCTGTAAAGAATGGGACTAAATGGACTACTGTAAATGGTTTGTGAGACACCAATGAGTGCCTCTTCAACACCTTGTTTGTTTAAACTTAGGAGACCTAGGATTTGAATTTTAGTCTATTTTTATGCACCAGACTTTTGTCACAATGCAGGAGAAATGTCTCTATGTTTATTCAGATGCCCTAAAAACAGCTTGTCAGCAGTGTTAGCTTATGGTAAGCTGGACCCATTGTCAATGTGGGATGCAAAAAAATTTTGGTTAATGAAAGTGCCAATACAGACACTTATTCTCCATCACGTGGCAAGTGCCTGGTGAAAGAAGAATAACAGACTGAAATTCAAATTATTAATATATACCTTTAACCTTTTTCATTCAGTAGACAAGAATTGTCTGATGTAAATACATAGTGGCCAATATACTTTTAAACTATAGAATTTGGCATGGCATGTAGCCATATATCGAAACATGTACACAGTAAAATATAATGTGAAATGGCGTCTCATACTGTTGAAAGGCCTTGCCGCAAATATGATATACGGCGTCCTCAGATTTATCTGTGATGGTATTTTTTAGAGATTTATGTGTTCTGCTTTTATACCTTATAGATGACTTTGATTTATAGATATTTTTTAATGACAATCAGATGTAAATGAATGGTTTCTAATCATGTTATTTCACATAGATGCAGAAATAATCCTTTGTAATGGAAATTATAATGTTACTATAAATATGGCGTGCAGTTTATATTTTCTTTTCATCTCTCTAGAACTAATGGGTGAACCAGTAATGCCCAGATGCAATTTGACAAATTGACGGCTGCATTTAAAATTAATTTTGAATAAGCTGGAGCATTCGCAATGTCATACATTCAAATTTGACTCACAACCTTAAACACATAATCTCTTTGCTCTCCTATATCTTGACTATTTTTCTCCACTGTATAATATCTAATAAAGCAGAAATGCCATAAATGTATTCTTTAAAAAGAAAGATTTGTAAAATGGTTGAATAAGGTGTGTTTGTTTTTGTTTTTTGCAAGTGTGGTGTGCAGAGGATTTTTTTCAAAAAGCCAATTTATTTGGTGTACCAGTGTTGCGTGTATAAGATAGTTATAGAATGATTCTAAATGACACAATTTTAGAAGTCTTTAGTCATCCATTATAGTATCAGAATTGTATATTATACAATTACAAATGTGTAATATATTGTGAATCTGTGCTCATTTTATATTTGCAGTTTTTGGTTGTTTGAAATTCATTTTAAGGAAAGGTTCAATAAATAGAATATAATTATTTGAAGTTAGCCTACTAATTTGCAGGTATACATAAATGGCTTTGTTTGTCTTTTTAATGGATTCTTTCTTTACCTCTCTGTATTGGACTGGTTGGCAGATTCTTTCCTAGATTTTATGGAAAAAGATATTCATACTGTAGTTAGAAACAAAATCTCAAATTAACCAGAATCGCACTATAAACTGGAGAAACAGATCATATGGCCTATAACGTTGTCAAATACATATTAACTATTAATGTTAGGCAGTTAAGAAAAAATGCATCTTAGAATTGCCTGTAAATTTTGTTTTGCATTGAACTGCTGAAAACGTGCATACATCTGTATGTTTACACACATTTAAATATTTGTGTATATCAATTTGTGTTTTTATTCTATTCAGTGTCCATTGCATCATTTATGGTTTATATTTATGTCTGGAGATGTAACTTTTTGAATAAACCCCCTGCAACTGTGTGATGATTTTAAGAACATGTCTGCCATTCCATACTTATGATGTTTAAGTGTACATATGAATGATAATGTGCAGAAATAATGTCAATCTTAATTTGATTTGATGTCTTACACAGTATTTAATACATGTTGCTGATATTATAAATGTAACCTATAGTAGGACTTTTGTTTTTAATTCCTGTTCCAACTAGGGTCATGTAGGCCATCTCTCTAATAATTCATGTCATTCATTGTAATATGAGCAAAGCACAAATTTAACAAGCAAATGGTCATGGGTTTTTCCCAGTTGAAACTTGCTATGAGGATGTGGGGACCATGGCTATACCATCATTTGATAAATTCATGCACCTTTCTTATGCGATGTATTTCCACAATTTGGACCCCAATTGGAGTCCTTTCTCTTTGGCTTGTCAGCCACTTCTGAAAATGCCCTTTGACCTGAAGTGAGCCCTTATCACAAATCCCTGATTCCCAGAGTTAACAGCCTGGTCGTGGCTGTGGCTACAAATCAGCACAACCTAACATCCATAGTGCTCACCCTGGCTTTCCAGCCTTAACTTTTGTATCTGTATCTTCTGTCTCATGGTCCTCATTTACTGTGTCCTACCATGGCACAGTGAGTGTTGGACCACAATATTTGGTCAAGTACTTGGCTGGCGCTGATCATCTCTGGCAGGTCATCTCGCCTTGACAGTCCTTTCAGATTTTATAATGAACTGTCTGTTCCTGTGCCATGGCCACTACATGCATCAATATCTTCCTTCAGTGATCTTTTTACAGCCATGTTTATTTTTACTGTGACCATGACATTCCATACTCGGATATGATCATTTTTCACAACATAGTTGGGGTGTACTTGAAATACCTTTTAAAAGTGGTGTTAGTTTGAAACACTGCATTGTTTTAGGGTAGTTAAATATGGTTCAACTTCTTTAGTGTTAAGTAGTTACCGGTAGTAGTTTTCTGAATTACCATTTCAGTGTAGCTTCCCAAACACTGCTAAGGGATAGTATATATTGAGAAAACTGCATCGGACCAATAATTGAGCCTTGAGGTACACCACACATAATCAGTGAAGCAAGATTTTTACCTAACACAGCCTGAAAATGTTGCGTTTGCCAGGTGAGATGAGAACCAATCCAGGGCAGTCCTGAAGATACCAACCCAATTCCTCAATCTATCAAATAAAATGGCAAGATCATTTGAGTTGAAGGCTGTACTTACAGTAGATTGTAAGACAAGTTTCATTATCTTAAACACTTGAAATACTCTTTATTAATTTGATGCAAATCCTAGAATTCAATAGGGCCCAGATCCAGACAGCATCACATCGTGACATCATGACATCATCACATCGTGACATGATGACATTGTGACATCATAACATTGTTGTAATTGCATCATGCCCAAATAAGGGCATATTAGTGACGTCACTAGCAGAGATCACGTGATTAGGGGTTGAGTCAATATGATCCTCATCATTCCAAACCAGGACATTGTTTTGACAATAAAGAATTGCTAGGCTGTAGGTCAACAACTCAACACAAAC
>OMLI01074231.1:0-12548 GCA_900302605.1 Rondeletia loricata | reverse complement strand
TACCTCGCCGTCCGGGCTAAGTGGCTGACCGCTGCATTTTCACGTGTCTTCTCTAACGGTTCGTAAAGGACAGGAGAGGATGACAGCGGCCCTGTATTTCTCCATTTGTGGGTGTCTTCCTGTCACACTCCCACTGTGTCTGCCTCTCTCTCTCTCTCTCTCTCTCTCTCTCTCTCTCTCTCTCTCTCTCTTTAGAGACAGAGCATACACACACACATTCCAAATAGACCTTTATCTCAAGTTGTAGTTTCAAACCTGAAATTAATCCTGATTGTAATACAGATAGTTCAGGTTCTTAGTTGTGATTGGCTGAGTCATGTCAGAAGTTTTTGTAAAATACCCGATAAACACATACACCTGTGACTGCATCCCAGTTCCTTGAAATAGTAATGATATAATAATATAATGTATAAACACACACCAGAGGCCACAGTTCATTTAAATATTAATCCACTAAGCTACTTAGATACCAGTGTCAATTTGCAACCACTTTGTTTAGCTCCCGTTTTACAAAAGCAATAAGCCGCTCGACGCAGCGCCTTACAGTGATTTTTGAACGCCAATTAGCTGCTCTAAAATCACTCTAAACCAATAACTGCCTCTAGTTACCTTTTGTTTGTAACACTTTGACTGAATCATGCTCCCAATAAGCTTTTACTTGTGCAACATTTCAACCCAACGTGAGTCTTCAATTCACCAAGAATGCTTGTTAGCATTGTTAGCGTTCTTCATCAAAACAAAAAGGTACCACTAGCCACATATAGCTTGTTAGCTATCAGTGGTATTGAGTTAGCATGTAACGTTAGCTAGTGGTATCTATTAGGGGTTTTAAAGATAGGAAAAATGCTGAAAGATTTTTCCACACAATTTGAAAAAGTGCGTAGTGAAAAAGACTAATATTCATGCTGTAAAGTTTATGTTTTGAGGCTCAGTGGCTCATTCAGGATGTTTGCAGGTCCTGATAAAGTCTTAAAATGTCTTCAATTATATTATCTAAACTCAAGGCCTTTAATTGCAGTTAAATATGGTCAAACTGAAATTCAGTTTTTAGAGGTCTTAAAATATTGTGTTTTCTTTGTGTGCAGTTTTTCTGGTGAGAAATCAGCCTAGTCATGCAAACCTATATTTTGATGGGATTACTGTTGTTTTCATTGTAAAAAAAAATTCTGTTGGCCTAACAATTCATTCTAACTGGCATTAACAATGTCATTTTTCAAGAGTATAAAAAAAAGTGCTTCATTATCATTGTCTGTCTCTCATTTGTTCTCCTTCTCTTAATTCTCCCTCCTGTCCTTCCTCTCTTCATCCTTCAGCAACACACTGCTCTGATGCCTTTGTGGCTTTATGATGTCTTCTCTGTATCCTTTTTCATTTCAGATTGACAAACAGTTTGGCTATTTCCCAAAGGATGCAGTAAAGGAGGAGCAGGTGTATGCAACTACAGAGAAAGTAGTGGAGACACAGGTAAATAGGCTTTGATTTCAGTTGCTCTTCAGATTACAGGCTGTGAACAAAACATACTTACACATAGTTAGTAGACAGGGTGATCGTAAATTAAATAGTACCCACTCATAAGTAGACAATAACAAGTCAGAATTGCTTTCTGAGTCCTTCCTTTTTTGAACTGTTTAAAATTGTGGTATATAAAGCCTAGAATTAGTAATCTTCGTTTCCTGTAGGAGAGTTACAAACTGCTATTATTCTAAATAAATGCAATATTACTTATTCACCCCATCCTTATCTCCCCTCCTCATTCAGAAATATGATTTCTTCTGTATGGATGAGCATGGCTATCCTATTGACTCCAGCCATCTGGACACTGATGACGGTGATGATCAGGGAATCCAAAACCAGAAGTCAGAAACCACCCAAACCAGCCCAGACACCAATGACAACAATGTTGAAAGTCCTGAAGATCCCACTACAGAACCTCCAGTTTCTGCACAGGAAGTTGACGGCACATCGACAGAAAGTGATCAAAACAACGATGACGATTATGCTGCTGCTGGGACTCATGAGGAAGAAGACTCGGGTGCTGGTGATCATGAGACACCTGAGGCTCAGAACGAACAAGGTGGGTCTCTCTCCTCTTCCTCCTCCCCCCCTTCCTCCTCCTCCTCCTCCTGGCTCAGTTCATCAGTGACAGGATGGCTAGGTCTGGCAGAAGAGGGAGAAGCTGGCGATTCGGCTGAAGGAGAGAAAAAAGATGAGAGACAGGCCGAAGCTTCTTTCACTTCCTCAGTGACAGGATGGCTGGGATTGGGAGGAGAGGGAAAACTTGACAGTTCCACAGAAGGCACAGAAACCGACGATTCTTTCACTTCAACTGTGACTGGATGGCTTGGTTTTGGAGGTGAGAGAAGAACAGATAATTCCAAAGAAAGAGAGCGAGATGAAGAAAAAGAAAAGGAGGAGGAGGAGGAAACAGGAGAGACATTCAGGAGCAGGAGGTTGGCTCTGGATCTAGACAGCAACCAATTACAGGATGAGGAGAGGAATGAGATGGGGACATTGGATTGGCTTGGAAATGGACTGTCCAGCACACTGGGGTTCGGCCTGATCAATCAGGAGTCGGGGCACGAGGAAACAACTGGCGGAGGAGAGGCTGAGGAGACAATCCAGGAAGTGGAACTGCCACTATCTCTCTCTTGGTGGGATATAGGGATTGGGGATGTTTTAGGCTTCGGTAAAGATAAGGGTGGAATTGACGAGACTGCGGGAAGTGGTTTTAAAGAGAGAGGAGAGGACAAAAACTTGGAACAACCAACAGGCTTACAGAACGTGGACGAAACTCAGACCAGTCAGTCACAACCTGCACTGACAGAGGAGAGAAAGACAGAGCCAAGCAAAGAAAGGAGAAAGGAGGAGGAGATTGAGACTGAAACAGAGACAGTAATAAAGGGAGTAGATGCCGGTATTGGCAGTAGCTCCACCAAAGATATCAGTAGATCAGAGGTGCTAGAAACTCAAAAAGATCAAAATCTCCCCTCAGAGATAGAGAGAGAGTCAGGTACCACGGCGTCATTCAATGCTGATGGTAATGATGACAGTGTTTTAGATAACTTAGACAGTAGCAAGGATAGCATCTTACCCATAAATACTGGATCTGAGGAAGTTGATCACAAAGTTAATACTCTCCAGAACGAGTCAGAGAAAGAGTCCCAGTCTGTCTTCTCCGTAGATGGATTCTCTTCCATGCTGGACAGCTTTCTTCAAATAGATGATAAGGATGATGGTGATGTAGATAATAAGGGTAAAGAGACAAATATAGTAGATGAGGAAAGATCTGCAAAAACCGTGAGTGAAGTTGATCAGATTTCTACTCACAAATCAGCAGGAAATAAGGGTGAAGATGAGGATGTTGATGAAGGCTACAGTAAACAGAGAGATACAGGAGAGGAGGAAAGCTTTAAAACCGACATCACCACCCAGGGGTCCGCTTTGAAGTCTGTGGATTCAACATTGGATTCCATGGGATATTCTGTGGGGGAAGATGAGGAGGACGACAAAGATCAGCGGCAAAGCAAAAAGACAGGGACAGCAGGTGAGGAAGGGAGACAAACCTTTATGAATCAGATTGATAACACAACAAACTCCACCGAGGCATCTGTCGAAGTTGATGCTAGTGGTGATGATGATAAAGATGAGGGGAGAAACGCAGAGACACAGACAGCAGGCGATGATACATTCTCCACTACGCAGACTGAAGAACCAACACAGCAGAGTCAAGTCAGTGGTGATGAAGAAGACAGCAGTGGAAACAGTTGGCTTTCCTCGCCATCAGGCACAGCTAAGGACAGCGATGGTAAAATCCAAAGAGAGGATAACATCTTAGCTCCTCAGAGCGTAAAAACTAACATTGATAACAAAGAGAGGGTAGCCATGTTTGACGATAACACAGCGGAAACAGAAGAGACCTCGATAAAACAGGAGGATGACACCACTCAGGAAGAGACACACCATGCTGAGTTAGGACAGGAGGGAGCGGCACGCCCTGTTGAATCTCTTTATCAGGATAGCTCTCAGGAGTTTGGCAGACCCAAATCTACCAGTGTGAATACTGAAATCCTCCGTGAAAACGCCTCGGAAGAGGACAGAGGCATATTGGCCTCTAGTGAGAGCACACCCAATCAAGACATTAATATGGACAATATAGATCAAGCCTCTGTGTCTCCACAGATGCCAGAGAGAGCCACACACAGTGATGGTGATGCAGACAACCTAAAGGTAAATTATTCTGAGAAAGAAGCTGAGGGCAAAAACAATGTCCAGCCAGCTCAAACCGAGAAAGAGACATTTGGCTTTGAGAAAGAGATCTTGAATGAAAGTGGCCTAAAGTCAGCTAGTAGGTCTGAAACAGAGACAGAGACCAACTACGTACAATCATCTAATTCTGAGTTTGAAAATGAAAACAGCATATGGTCTACAACTCCCACTCAGAATGACATTGGCCGGCTAGAGTCAGTAAGCGCTGAGAAAAGGTCAAAGGCTGAAAATGGCTTGGAAACAGCAGCAAAGACTGAAAAGAGACAGACTGAAAGCCTACACAAGGAAGAGGAGAGGGAGGAGGAAAAGAAGGAGGAGGTTGAGGAGGTAAAGGATGTGGAGAAGAGGGAGGGTGAGGAAAAGAAGGAGGGTGAGGAAAAGAAGGAGGGGAAGGATGTAGAGGATGAGAGGAGGGGCGAAGAGGAAGAGGAGAGTCTGGATAAGAACAGGCTAGCGGCATTTAATTCGAGTCTGAGTGTAGAATCGACCAGAGAAGCGCCTGTAACGGAAGGCTCAAATGAGCTTTATCCTCAGGCTGGAAAAGATGGATCTGTGACAGATGGTGAAAAGCGAGAAGAAGAGCGAGATGACTCTGAGGATGGAGTGAGGTCAATAGATGATAGGGCAATAAAAACAGGAAAGCATAATCCGATGGATAACGACGGTCAAGTATTAGCAGACAGGAGAGAAGAGAGTCAGAAGACATCCACTGAGGGAATAGAGGAGAAGAGGAGAAATAAGGTGAGGATACAGGAGGAGGAAGAGAGGGGAAAAGAAAAGGAGGACAAAACATCACATGAGGATACTGAATCTGATGAGGGGAGAAAGGAGGAGAGGAGAGAAGAGCAGAGGGAGAGAAAAAACATCCAATCAGAAGTAAGTGGGAATGAAGAAATTGATAGCAACAATGCTGACAGCATCTTTGATCGCACTCATTGTCAGTTTGTCATTGGGGCTTCCTCCAGTGATAAGGTAGCTGATCAGACAGGAAAAGTCGAGCACAGAGACAATGATCTACCATGTTCAGGTGAGACGAGCCATCGTGGGCTTTCTACTGACAAGAAGGACAGAACCATTGATGGGGAAGACAAGAGGAGAAACCTACAGCATGATGATGTAAGTGTGAATGAAGGAGCTGATAGGCTGATGATGAGTAATGATGGCAATAGGGTTGGTAATGAATCCACCGGCAAGGCTGAGAGAGAAGGGGAGATTTCAGCTTCACCCAGTGAGACTGTTGAAAGTCAGGCTGTGATATCTGAACAGACTGTTTCAAATGGGTCTAATGATCCTACTGGTTCTTCAGTTGCCTCTGAAGATCAAAATAGAGGCACAGTAATGCCTGAAAGCGGAGGAGCATTTGGTCTTTTAAAAAACGCCTTCAGTTTTTTCAGACCGACACCCAGCACCGAAACTAAGGTCTCCAAAGAATCTGCACCCAGTCGGGACAGCAGACAAGAGGAAACATCCCAACCACAGGCTTCTGTGACTCCTGAACAAGAACTGGGTTCAACTACTGATTCAACTCAGGTTTACATCCAAGATTTGCACCCCAACACTCCTGCCTCCCAGTCCCAACAGCAGCCCCAGCCTTCTCCCTTTACTGAGACACAGGCATCAGTTCCTTCCCACACAGAGTCCCATTCTCTTCAGCATTCCCCATCTCCAAACACAGAAGCCCCCCTCAAAACAACAGCAGCAACACTCTCCAAACATTACAAGACCCTTCTCGCCCATATGAGTGCGGATGAGACCACCATTGTGATGGAGCTCTTTGGGCGACACAAACTGCAGTGGTTGGATTACATCTTGGGCAGCTCAGAAACTGTGATTGAAGACCCTGATAATGATGAATCCATACTCTCAGATATGGAAAGACTCCTGCATTACCACAGGGAGACACTGATCAGTCCTAGTGTAAGGCTTGTTGATGTGCCACAGGAGGACAAGGAAAAGACAAGAACGCTCATCGCCCTTCAGAAACTAGATATGCTATTGGCGAGAGTGAGAGAGATATTCAACACAGGGAAATCAGACGTCACTAACACAAACCATCAAGGTCCATCATGGCCGATATTGATTTACATATTAGTGATCCTTTAATTTAGCCAATATCTTCATCATTAATATATTTTGCAAATGTTAGTATGCTTTTGACTTGCGACTGTCTCAATCAGAATACATCTGTTCCCCTGTAAAACACAGATGAGGCCAGCTGCATCGATGTACCCTGTTTCAAACGGGACAAAGATACAGAAACCACCACTGAGGAAGAACCAAGCAAGACAGGAGATTCTTCTCCAGGCCTGGATAACAACACCCACAAAGATGAAGTGATGAGGGAGGAGAAGGAGAAGGATGGACAACTGGGTGGAGAGAAGGGAAAAGAGGGGGAAACTGAGATAGAAAAAAGAGGAGAGACAGAGAAAGGAAGTGAAGAAGAGAGCGTGTCCCCTGAGAAGCCAGTTATAGAGGTGTCCAGTAGTCCTCACAACCAGGCAGGCTCACCACAGCCATTGGAAGGTATGGATGACTCAAGTATCCCTTCATCATGGAAAATGATTCAAAGATGATTCAACTAAAACTAAAAACTAAAAAACTTTATACCTAAGAAGTAACATACGAGAGGAAGTGCGATATAGTAACTGTGGTCGTAGGGCCGAGGCCGCAGGCCGAACAGGGGAACAAATGTATTCTGATTGACAGACGCAGGTCAAAATCATTCAGCATGGAAAATGACTAAAATATGATTCAACTAAACAAATAAAATAAAACAAATTTTGTACTTAAGCAATAACATACGACAGGGAGTGCCACTTGGTACCTGCTGCAGTTTACAACATTTTTACAATTGTATCATACATTAAACAAAGATATAAGCTTTGGATTTTAATTTAATAACTTTGTTTGGCCCTCTGACAAAAGAAAAATCCATTCCGCATTGCTAAGCAATAAACATCCTTGCTTGCTTCATTCCATTCATAGGCAACCAAGGCAGAGTGATACTGTTCAAGTTATATGGTACAAGTTTGTATATTGCGGTAATAAGCACTCATGGAACACCTCTCGTCCAAACACAATGCGTGGTCGGAAACATATGTATAAAGATGATTGTTTTACTTTTACATAGACAGATACAATGTTGGTCACATCAAACCATTTAGCTAATGTTAGCTAATTTGCAATGACAGTGCTTGGAGCAGATTGGTACTCGTATACATGAGAATTAAGGGGACCTTACTCTGGGGAATTTCCCCTTCTGTTGCCATCTTTCAACTCAAGGGTTTGAATCACGCTCATGACCTTGTCAGGTCATCCTCTCTCACTCTCCTGTTTTTCCTGTCACTTGCTACTGCATACCATCTAATAAAGCAGAAATACCATAAAATATTGGGGGGAAACAAAGGGGGCAGCTCTTAATACTTCTATGAATGTCCCTGTCTCTCTGTGACTGTAAACACAGGGGTGATGAAGCAGATTCTGGACTCTGTTCATCAGATTGCTGGAGATGTAACCACTCACATCCTTGCAGTGAGGGAGCTCCTCAAATGGCTTATTGTGCAGGTAAGAGTTATCAGTAGATTTTAGTTCATGGAGGCCAAATGGGGGTCAAATTGTCCGTTAATGTTCTAAGCTGTAAGTTGAATTCCATGTCATAGTCAAGGCAATATGAAGGCTCTATAATTGATAATTCTGTACAAGCCTATGAAATCAACTTATGAAATAAATGTTAGAACTCATGGAAAAAAACAAAATTGACCCAGGCTCCTCCCATACTTCAAAGGGCATAGCTTTTTGTAAACCCAAATCTGACTTAAGTAATAATAGTAATAAGTAATAAATTGTTGATAATGTTTTTGAAAAATAATTTGGAACCCAAGCACAATCCAGTGTCCAATCCAATTAAAGCAGTAGCACTAGTATAATTTAACTTTTGGTCCATTTCCAACTTTGGTTTGAAATGGTAGAAAAGCAGAAATTGCAGGAAATTGTTGCAAATCACAGGTTTATGGTCTTTGTACATACAGCTATACAGTCTTTGTCTTCCATCTTCAATTCTAACAGCACCAAACATAACTTGCAGGGATACATTGCTTGTTTGAGAGGTGTGTTTCATCATTGCAAAGAAGAAGCAGATAATGAATGTATTACGTGTTGCTTTAGAATCCTAATAGAATCCCTCACATGTCTTATGAGGACTATTCTCAACAGTGCACACTACAATTCATTTCTCTTAGCTGAGAATGGCCAAAAGGAAATGATGCACACCAGCTAACAAGTAGTGTTGAATATGTTCTTTTTCTACTTTTTTTCTTGCAGCAGTGTTTTGATACTAGCGGGAACTGTTGATGGCTGAGGCAAAAGCTAAATGCTATTCTTTATACTGAGAAATTCAGCCCGACCCAACCTCATCATGTTTAGTCAGGTAACATTAGGTTGATAAATGTAAAGTGAAGGATCATTTTGTACGGGCACCTTTGGGTCCCTCTGGGCACAGAGCCTCGGACAACTGGTTGTCCCCCCACTGTCAAAGGCCTCCATTGGTACATATAGCTGTTTTGAAAGTGTCTACAAACTGTGGAGACGGTCCTTTAAAACACTGAACTTCTGACATGTTGATCTATCTGACTCTCTGGCATGCAGCATTGCCTCCTTCTCAGCTGTCAAGCTGGCTTAGGCCCTTCAGTGTCATTCACATTCCTTAGGGCTGGTCTCTGTTACTCTCACTGAGCCAGCTGGCAATCAACACTGCTCTACAGGCAAATTGTTGTAAAACGAGAATTTGGGTTTCAAATGATGTTATTTCGGTGAGTATGAGGCTATTGGAGCGTTACCTAGCTATTACTGGCTGCTGTGTGGACTGAAATCTCCACCTGTGTCCTACTTGGACCAACTTGTTATGAGCTGGTGGTTGTGACTCAAAGCAAAGTGTGCTTGTTGTGTGAAAAACTGGTTTCATAAGAAAACAGTTGGAAGTTATTATAGTAGTTAGTCGGGACCTCATCAAAGAGGTTATTGATAATATTTGTGTTTGTTTAGGTTCCACCTGTTTGCTTCGCCGTCACTTAAAAGCGCCCTGATGTGCCAGTGTGGCGTTCTACAATTGGTGACGTTGCGACTGAACCATTTAAACTGGCGGGGGTGTGGTTATAACTACATCAACTACATTTAGCGTTCCAAAGAACACACATTTTTTTCACTGTCTTTAAATGTATTACTATATGTTACCTTTGTCCTCTTCATAAGCGATAACAATCTACCAGGCACGTTTTAGTGAGTTTGTGGAGAGACTTTAGTATTCTGTCTCCCCCTGTGAACGTGCAACATGACGCGATCCTCTCCTGAGCGTCGTTGTTGTGAACTCGCCGCCGGCCCGGTTGACAGCTTCGGCAGCTCTTCCCAATGATAACATAAACGTACAAAATATCACTCACATGAACTAATTTGGAAATGTCGGAACACGTGGCGAGTGAAACACTGGCCGGTAAAGCGGGCAACTTTCAAGCGACGGCGGAGGCTTACTACAGTATCGCCGTGGAGAAAGTGAAGGATGTACGTTATGTGGCAGTTTCGTTAGCATTAGCAAGCTAGCTTCCACAGCTGAACTTAACGGACTACGAGGCGATGGAGAACATCTCACCTCTTGTTACTTTGTGCTGTTCGTTTTTAATTCCATTTATGTGTTGCCAGTGTCATTAACCAGCTGTCAGTGCTGTCAGGATAATGTACAATGTTTTGTTAGTAACGTTGTCGTCTGTCGTAGTCAGGTCTCTTCTGGTTTCCATCTGTTAAGTATTGGTTAAGATGGGCAGACGACGTCTGAATCTTCCCTGTACAGCGTTCTCGGTTATCATTTCCTTCTGTTAACAGTTGTGTAATGACTGCTAAGGCTGTACAATATTGACAAAAAACATCAGTTATCATGTGTTTAGACTACCGTGATATTCAATGGGCAGAACCTTACCACCACTGAGAGATGAAATGTGAAGTTAAAATAACAGTATAATTTAGCCTTTGAAACCCAAAGGGGTGCAGTCCTAATGTTTAGAATGAGTGTTTTTAGAATGACGTGTCCAACGAAAAGACTAAATTCTCTGACTCCCAGGAGGAGACAGGTGGGCACCGTCCAGTCACCAGTGTCTTGGGCTTGTATTGGAAACAGGCATGGGAGAGGTTAAAACTGTCTTTTCAATTAGTGATTCTTTAGCTACATGGACCAAAAGTAGGCTGCAGGCCAGTTTCTGGTAGCTCCCCATTATACACTGACTACTAGCTATTAGGAACACCTGTTTTTTCTATTAAACTTTCTACTAGACTGATCAGGTGAAAAATAGGGTGCAACTCAGTAATATGAAGGGGTTCCTAATTAGTTTAGTATATCTATATATTTTATTGAGTCTGGGTTTCAAAGAGAAATGTACTAAATTTTGATTCCTTTTTAGAGTCTTTGATTGACACCAGCTCCTATGGTATTATATTGTATTATATAATGGTATTATATAAGTATTACATTGGGTATAACACCCCACCCACACCCCCCCTCTCCAGGTTGTGTTGTCGCTGCCTGATGACATCAGACCGGGGCCAGACCTGTACGGGTTGCCATGGGAATCAGTCATTATCTCCAGCGTGGTGGGGCTGGTAACAATTATTTTGTTCAGCTGTCGATGTTATAGCTCTGTGAGTACACAAACACACACACACACACACAATTATGCTGTTCATCTGGATATGTTGTAGTTCTTTGAGTTCATACATAGACACACAAACATTACACCTATTCCATTGGCAATCATCATTCCCTCTGATGACTAATCTCACTGTTCTCTCCCTGTTCCTCCACAGGTCAAAAGCAGGATGTATCAAAGTAAGTTCCTGTTACTTCTTCATTAACGTCACAATTCTACAGCTTGGCATCACTGTCATCTTTCCCCTCTCTCTGTCCACTGTATACTGTTCCATAAAGCAGAAATGTCATAGAAATAAAATTTTTTTAAATTCAATTTGTCTATGTTTTGTATTCCCTGTTTCTCAGGCAAAGAGAGGCATATGGCTGAGCAGGTGGCAGAGCTGCTGAATGAGAAGTGTAAAGTCCTGGAGACTCTCAGCAAATGTCAACAAGAGGTCAGTACTAATGCCGATGCTGACTGTGCTGGCCTAGAGGCAATTCCTGTCTGACATACATTGGTCCTTTTAAATTTAGTCTAATTAATGTAATATGTTTGTTTTTTATGTGTTATTTGTAGTATGATGACCTGGAGAGCTCACTGAGGGACAGTGGTGTCTTAGCCCAAACTGAAAAGACAGAGTGTTTGGAGGTAAGACAGAGAAAAAGAGAAACTAGAAAAGGTTACATTTTCTGAAGAAAATGTGTGTGTGTGTGCTTGCTTCAGTTTGAGAAGGTAGACAGTTTAATTAATTTGAAAGAGTTTAAATGTCTGCACAATTTGATTATTTGGAGCTTAAGCAGTTTATTTGTTTGTCTGTCTGTCTCTCTCTCTCTCCCTTCTGTCTGTCTGTCTGTCTGTCTCTCTCCCTTCTACTCCCTTCTTCTGTCTGTCTCTCTCTCCCTTCTACTCCCTTCTTCTGTCTGTCTCTCTCTCCCTTCTACTCCCTTCTTCTGTCTGTCTGTCTGTCTCTCTCTCCCTTCTACTCCCTTCTTCTGTCTGTCTCTGTCTCTCTCTCCCTTCTACTCCCTTCTTCTGTCTGTCTCTCTCTCTCCATTCTACTCCCTTCTTCTGTCTGTCTGTCTCTCTCTCTCTCTCCCTCCTCCTCCCTCCCCCCTTCTCTCTCTCTCTCTGTCTCTCTCCCTCCTCCTCCCTTCGTCTCTCTCTCTCTCTCCCTCCCCCTCCCTCCCTCCTTCTGTCTCTCTCTGTCTCTCTCTCTCTCTCCCTTCTACTCCCTCCGTCCGTCTCTATGTCTGTCTGTCTCTCTCCCTTCTACTCCCTTCGTCTGTCTGTCTCTCTCCCTTCTACTCCCTCCCTCCGTCCGTCTCTGTCTGTCTCTCTCTCTCTCTCCCTTCTACTGCCTTCGTCCGTCTCTGTCTGTCTCTCCCTTCTACTCCCTTTTCTGTCTGTCTGTCTGTCTGTCTGTCTGTCTGTCTCTCTCTCCTTTCTACTGTCTGTCTGTGTATATGTATTAGAGGTCGTCCGATATGGATTTTTCAAGGCCGATACCGATTCCGATATTTTGGAGAACAGGAAGGCCGATATGCCGATATCAACCGATTTTTAACAGGAAGGCTGATAGGCCGATATCAACCGATCATTTTTTCTCTCTCT
>OMLI01074216.1:0-14561 GCA_900302605.1 Rondeletia loricata | reverse complement strand
CTCACGCCTATGGGCAATTTAGAGTCTTCAGTTCACCTGACCTGCATGTCTTTGGGGTGTCAATCTTCAAGGAAATAGACTTGGGCCTGGCCCAATGCAGATTTCATGCTGTTCTGGACAGCTGATAACCTGGATTTCTAATCACTCATCAACACTTTGTCAAAGTTATGCCTTATTGTTGTGCTTGCAACTGCAAACTTGTGACATCATAGTCATGGTTAAATCATTTTGTGCCACTAATATGACAGATCTCCTGTGTTATAAATCATTTGGACTCATAAAGCATAAGATTATGGTGACTGAATGGTGTTAAAATATGTTATTCTACATAGGTGAAGTGAAAATTGTGTATATCGACATGTTTTATGGGAGTTAGAAACTGATTTAGGTTTCCCCTTTAAAGAGTAACTAAACCCCCGAGTTTTGGCTGAAGTGCATCTACTCTGGAAATTCAAAAAATGCCTCCAGACCGTGAAATGTGGACCGTGGATGGTCGGAGCGGCGGACATTTTTATATGCACCATTGGGCTGGCTTCTGTATAAACCGACTTATGGCAAGAGGCGAGAGGTTTTGCAGCAAGGACCTTATAAGGACCTTCTCCGTCACCTTGCTGCCATGGATTGCTAATATGCTAATGTTGACTAGAAGAGCTAGCGAGAGTAGTACAATCTTTGATAATGCTACGTTAACCTTGTCACTAACATCAGCTTTCAGTTGAGTTTTGACAGTTTGCTAAGCACTCGTGCAACAGACACATCTGTACAGTTCTCAAGCAAGTGTGACAGACTTTGCGGCCTTAATGCCCAGACTTGCGTTGTAACCATAGCAACTAACCCTTAAAATTCCATAATTGCCATTTCATGCTGTACTAGCCAAATTACCATGGCAAACAGTGGAAGGACCGTTCTATCCATTCAAGTTCTGTGGGTAAAAGAACTGTGGCCGTGATAGGGTGTTTGCAACTTCAACCTTGTGATTCTTTCTAATAAGGAGAAAATATCTCATAACTAGAATAGATCTTGATATTTCAAGATCCTTCTCTCATAATAACAAGTTCTTGCCACGAGAAAAGATCTCGGTATACGAGAAAAGATCTTGTTATAATGAGAAAACCTGCCATTTCCCCCCCACGATGAATGCAATATGCCTCTGTACTGTAGGCAGCACAGGTCTTTTCTTTACGTCTTCCTCAGTATGTCTTCTTGTGTCCTCCATGATAGTTTTACATAATATATAACACAGGACACCGCACCCACATGGCACGCGCCCCCAGCACACTGAGCCACCAGGACGTTGGCATTGGCATGGTTGTCTTTCAAACTATCTCAAGGCTTGCTACTAGGGAGTCATTTTGTTTCTCATGACACTGTTCAGTTGGCAAATTAAAATCAAATTCTTCAGGTTTCATGGTTTGTAAATTAGTTTAGCTGAACACTGCTGCTGTGGCACCACATAAACACTGAATATCATATGTAGCCTACTTGTGCAACACATTTGAGGCAGTACCTGTATTTTGCAGACTACCTGCAAAAGATATTATGAGCCCTTAAGAAAAAGTCCCATGATATGTTTTATGGGTGTTAGAAACGGATTTAGGTTTCCTTTAATCATGAATATGAAGCGACAAATAAGAAACCAACTGTGGTCCTTTTCTCATAATAAGGAGAAAAGATATAATAACTAGACAATATCTTGATATTTGAAGATCCTTTTCTTATAATAACAAGAAAAGATCTTGTCATAATGAGAAAAAATACTATCTGCAAAAGTTATGAGCAGGGCATATCAAATTGATTGAGTTGGCCTTGAGCAACGATCCTGGCATCTGCTTGTACTAGGGTCTTGTTGCGTCACTGTTGGGGAGGATTGTTGTCATGTTTCGGTGGCTAGTATGGTCGCTAGCCCATAACGCCAGCTAGCTGTTTGATTTTCTCTCCAAGATACTTTGATCTAGCAGGTTGGTCAGTTTATGTTAACAAGTTTCTACTCCGCTAAGCTGATTAACTAAAGCAATTAAGAGCATTAATTAAGAAAAGTAGTTGTCAAAATGAAGTGTCGTCAAATGTCAAAATTGTTGACGAATGTCTAGTTAGCTAGCTTACTAACAAGCTAGCTTAGCTTGCTAGACGTCACTAGCCAAGCTGTTACCGAGCTTGCAGCGAGTCAGCGACTAGTTGATTAACTAGCTTATCGTCAGCCGGTTGTCTTTACCTCAGTTTTTGCCAGGTCGGTCGGTTAGGTCATGTTCTGCTCGCAGTGTAAACACAATGGGAGTTTCACGCACAACGACAAAATTGTCATCTTTGGTCATCTTTACACGACGTTAGATTTAACAAGCAATCGGTGTTTGGCTAGAGGAGATAAAGCTAAAATGACAGTTAACGTGACAGCTCTACATGGTTGTTGTTTTAGTTTGTAAGTCAGAAAACGCCATGCTAATGTGTCTCTGTTCCATTAGTGCCAGCTTGCACTCAACAAGAAGAGACGTTCTCACGAGACGTCGCCCCCAGTGGCTCGTGAGCCAGCTAACGCCTTTACACCGCTAGTCTTTGAGATGTTCTCCGAGTAGAATTAAACGCTTGTAGATATGTTATATAGCGTTATTAGTCCAATGTACCTTGGAGTAGTTGTGGATGCAGTGGCATGCATAATGATATCATGATGCATATGTTTTTAAGATGCTCTGACAGCAGGATTGAGAGCCCAAAGTGACCACGGCTGTAGCCATTCACTGTAACATACGAGGTCAAAAACTCAGCTGTCAGTCTCAAATTAGACCCATTAGGAGTGGGGTGTCAGGTTATTTATGTGTGCACAGGCCCAGAAAGGTATTAGATACTGACATCAATAATTCATTCATGTCCGGATCTTAGTCATAGGTTTTCTTCTAGGTCACATAATATTTATTAAGCTGGAGTATGTTTTCTTTGTATGCAGTATCTTCAATTTGATATTTAATGACCATCATCTGTGGCAAGGAATGTGGTGTTGCTCTAGGTATCTTTCATACAATGGAGCAATTACATTCAATTGGCTTTGACATAACAATACATCCATCTAACTGTTGATGTGTATGTTGACCAGGATGTGAGAATGGAGTGTGGCCCAGCTCTGCCAGACAGCCTGGTGTTGGAGATCTTCCTTCGTCTACCCCATGATGCCGTGTTGAGAGCTGGTCTGACCTGCAGACAGTGGCTGGCTGTCTCCAGAGATGAGTTCCTATGGAGGGAGCTGTTCTACAGCTACTACCGCATCCCCCGCTCCGTACCCCGGCACCCAGGTGCACATCTTAGTCATTTATTTCACTGAGGAATTTTCATTTTCAAATGAGGCATTCAGTAATATGTTATACAATCATTTATTGCAAGAAAACCACATTGTCACACTGCTAACTGCTTTGTCTATAGATATCTAGGCCAAGTTCAACATTGATGCAATAATGACCCCCAAACTGTCTTTGTGCAGCGTCTGTGTCGTGGTGTAGGGAGTTCAAGCGTCTGTTTGACTGTATCCCCTGTGTGGAGGTTCAGACCCTGAGAGAGCACCATGACCAAGTCCTCCACCTGGCTTTCTCCCACAGGGGTCACCGTTTCTCCTCTTGCTCCAAAGACTGCACTGTCAAGGTAGGGATTAACTAGTTGTGCCCAGGGAAGTGGTTTTCAGCTATGTGCTATGGAGGACCAAGAGTCTGCAGGTTTTCATTCCAACCAAACACTAATTAGCACACTTTCAGTCAGAGGGGAGGGAACTAGCCTAATTAGGGAAGTCAGCTGCTGTAGTGTTTGGCTGGAATAAAATCCTGTGGACTCATGACCCTTCATGGCATATTTTGACTGATTCCACTGTGCCAAGCAGTTTCATTGCATTCATTGTTTTTTCTGATTCCCTATATGCTTAACTGCAAACAACTATCATCCTCCTTATTATTCACTCCTTTCCACCCCTCTGTCTGCTGGCCTGTGGTGATCAGCTGTGGGACACGGAGCGGCCAGATGGTACTATCTCCTTGGTGCACAGTTCCAGCATGCGGCAGTTCAACTGGGGCTACACCCAGTTTTCTCAATTCAATGCAGACGACAGCCTCCTGCTAGTGTCCGGTGTCTACCTGGGCCCGCACCACTCCTCCTCTGGGGAAATCGCTGTCATCAGCCTGGGTAGGAACTACATATGCACACAAGGGCTCTCATGTTTCCTGTAATTTTTCCTTGTCCTCACTTGAGGGTCCAAGGTTTGGGGGTGTCGTTTTCATAATGTGGCCGTTGTGAAGCCCTTTGAGACTGCAACAGTGATTAAGGGCTATACAAATAGACTTGACTTGACTTGACTTGGATCTGAGACACAGGTTCGCTCCTGGGCCTATTCGAGGTTCCAGTAGGTGTTGCAACACTTGGTACGTTTGCTTGAGTGTTAAATCTTAACATTTGACGAATATGATGGGCATATTAGAGCTTAATCTGAAAGCGCAAAATGAGAAAATAATTATGTAACCTTTATACTGTTTATTATTTATTTATAGTTGTGGCTCAGGAAGTATTGGTACACTCTCATCTCTCCCATCTCTTCACAACAGTAACAAGAACAGCTGATAAAGCATACCCCAACTAAGCCTTGAATAGTCATGAATATCCCTATTTGGCACATTATGATATGATTTGTTGAATACAAATTAAGTGATGTGTGATGCAGTTGTGCGTGGAGACTGATGAATAGGGTGATATGCATTAGAATGAGATACATGAAAAACATCATGTATATGTGGCTCACAGACACCCACATTAGACCACTGTAATAACAGTTATATCACCGTTTGCTTTGTTGTGCCTACTTCTCATTTGTAAAAGCACATTAAGTGTGACAACATGATTAAAGAATTCCACAGAAGGAGTTCTTTATAGTGCGATTTCAGTGCAGCATTCTTGGAAAACAGGTGGAAAAAGAATTATTTAAACCTAAATGTTCAACTAAATGTTTGTGTGTGTGTATTTGTGTTTCATTTCTATGTGTGTGTTTCCATCTCTCCCACCCTCCTCGTGCCATGCCACACTACAGACAATTACACGCTCTTGTCGCGGGTAAGGAACAAGCCCTATGACGTGTTTGGCTGCTGGCTGAATGAGACCCACTTGATCTCTGGGAACCTGCATTGGATAGGCAACATGACGTCCTGCTCTGTGCTCTGGCTCAATAAAGCCTTCCAGGTGAGACCCAATGCAGCACCTCAAACTTGCTAAGAGATGTCAGTCAAAATGTTACGTTGCCAAGTTCAGATTGAGCACTTAAAGGAGGAATTTCTTTAGGCCTGTACCATCTCATTGGAGTACATTATGGTTAGGAACATCACTGAACAACTTAAATATTACATTTTTAGCTGCGACCAGCAGTTAGTATAAGTCACTCTGTCTGTCGGTCCCAAAAAAATAAAAAACTTTACTGCACGTGCCAGTGTGGGACACAGCTGTAAAGACTCTATGAGCCTGGTTTCTGCATCACTGAGTGCGTTTACATGGCCATTCATATTCTGAATATGAATGGCCATGTAAACGCACTCACTTGGTAAAGCATAGGTTTGCCACGCCAGAGAGCCAGAGTGAGTCAGTTTAGCACTACCATTTTTTCATGCATGCTGGCTTCCCCAGGCACCAAGCTGGTCGCAGCTAATCACAAATTATGTGCTTGTTTTCTTCATGGGGTCTTTAAAATTCTCCCTATAACACGCTACTGTTCTGTTCCTCCTTCCTCAATTGCAATAGAAAAACAATATAATATTTAAATGCTATTATCAAAAGAATATTTAAACCAAACTAAAACATGGTGAATAAAATAAATGTGTAGTTGATGAAATAGGCTGTGAGACAATGTTGTTGCTCTGTCTGTGCCACAGTCCAAGCTAACCCCTTGGCCTCGGTTGAGTGAGGTCTCCCACCTTGTCAAGATGGCACTGATGTGTAGCGTCTCAGGTGTTTTCCTACCTGTGGTGTTTTTTGTCCTGCTGTTTGTACCTTACTTTGTACAAAATGTACATGCCGCTATTGTCTATGATCGTCAAACCCTTATTCACATCCGCACTTATGTTATGGACTTTTACCAAGTGAAAATCCCCAAGGGAATGTCTTCTGACCTCCTTTGGTGCTCCCAGTTCCTTCTGGTCTCTGCCGGCTCCCTTGCCATTGGCACCACTGAAGTTGCCAGAGACAACACCACAGAAAGTGTGGGAGAAGAGGGGGTACTCTGATGCTGCTAAAGAAATTACAGCCTTGTCTACCATCCTTGTTCCTTTTGCCACCCGGCTTCCATCACCTTGTTAGCACATCCAGACAACTCTGTTGAGTTGTCTCGCAGTGTTCCCTGGAGGAACAATATGCCTGGTTTAGCTCAATTGACTCTGATGAGTCGGATGTACCACCTTGTATTCTCCCTGTGAGGCCGTTCTACAAGACCGGTGGCGTCAATCCACAGAACCTTTGGGCGATTAATCCAGCCTCACTGATAGAAGTGCTTCAACAAGTCATCCCGGTCAAGTTGGCTGTATTCACTGTCTAATAAGACCTTTATCTTAAATTATTTTATTACGTCCCAAAAGTTAGACATTCTGTTTCTGACAGACTGTGCCCTGCTAATTATTATTCGTTAAATACCCCAAGGCTTACACCTAAACTAGACGGCATGTGTAACATTTGCATATCCCAGTTGCAGCACGGCATTTTAAACTGCTACACCAGGTCCGTGCTTGTTCCACTGTGGTCTGCTGGTTGCGTTGCGCCTGTCTACATTTGACCTATGTGTAAGTGAGCACAATTATCTAAGTAGTTTTGCTTATTTTTCCATAAACAACTGAAGTTGTACTGTGAGGAACATTAATGTGTCATATAGGGTACTTATGTCACTCTTTTTTGAGAGTGTAGGCGTAATGTAGCCAAATAGAAGGCTTCTCAGCAGCTATCCATAGATAACGTAATCTCTAACATTTATTTCAGTGACATTGGTATATGTATCCTCTATTTTGTTTACTGACGTGGTGATAAATTACTATAATAAACAAAATCTTGACATTTATATGGCTCAAATACACAGCAGACCGCTGCGTAGTTCGACAAAAATAGAAGCCACGCGTATCTCCGATCCGGCTCTGTTTCAGATCCAGTAACGTGCTGCATGCGCGGCCAGTGGAGCAGGCTGCATTGAAGTAAATGGCTGCGTATCTGATCCGACCCTTCCGACACAAATGGATGGAACAGAAACGCACCCAGTGTAGCTGAGCCATTAGTGGCCGAGGTGGGGGCCTTGCAATGGTTTTTAAGAATCATCTCAACTGTTGTGCTGTTGCTGTTGATAATTTTGAAGTTGTTTGTGACAATCATGTCCTATGCATTATTTATTACCCTCTAAGACCAAATGTTTGTTTTTTTTAACAGAATGTTTTCGAATTTTTATCCTTTGTTGTGCTTGAGTATGATAAGGTTTTAATTGTTGGTGATTTTAGTATCCATGTAGATGAGTTCTCAAATGCCTTTACTTTTGAGTTTTTAAGCATTACTTAGTCTTTTAACTTAGTACTACATGTCTCTGGCCCCACCCATAACCGTGGCCACACCCTTGATTTAAATTTTACTGTGGGTTTAAGTTAAACTCTCTCTGATTGGAGTATGTTCATGTGTCAGATCACACGTTATTTTTGATAGTTTTCCAAACATTTCTCGTTAACCAAAAGTGCACCACTTGCTCTTGTATCTTAATGATCAATCTGCTACAAAATTCTCAACTAAACTATTTCAACAACCTATGCTCTACTACCTTTAAATATTATTGCTTCTTTTAAAAGGTCTTAGGGAATTAGGGAAGCTAATTCTGTAGAAATCTTCAAATCCAAACTCAAAACCTATTTATTCTCACTGTCATACGACCAACCATAGCACTGTCTAGCTCGGGACCGACATAGAAATCTGCCATTGGGAACCCAGCGTAGGGCTGCCTCCTGGTTGCTGCATGTCTAATCACTCTCTGTCTGCTGTCTGTATGAGTGTGTAGTGTACGTGGCTGAATATGTCTACCTGAGCGTGTGGGTCTTGCTTAGCACGACTGTGTGAGTGTGTGTGTCTGTCTGTCTGTCTGTCCTTCCTCTTTCTCAGATACCGGTGCAGTGTTCCTACATGGCAGTGGACGTGGGTGCTGCCCTAGATCCTACGGTCGTTAATGCTGGCCAGAGTGTCTGTCTGTCTGTCTGTCTGTCTGTCCTTCCTCTTTCTCAGATACCGGTGTAGTGTTTCTACCTGACAGTGGACGTGGGTGCTGCCCTTGCTCCTACAGTAGTTAGTGCTGGCCAGAGTCCCATCTCTGATGCTATTTCTACCTGACTGTGAATCACGAGCACTGCCCTTGTTTCTGCGGACATCATCGCCAACCTTGCCCCCATCTCTCTGCCTCATCTGTTTCTTATGTCACTGTCATTGTCTATGTTACTGTCCATTCCACTGTTTGTCCCGGTACCTATTGTATGCTTAGCCGTCCTCTTTGACTTGGCCCGCCCAAGGTTTCTTCCATTTTTTTTTTCTAATAAGGTTTTCTTGGAAGTTTTTCCATGTATGCGTCGAGGGTCTAAGGTTGGTGGTGCTGGGTAGGTTAGGCTATGTAGAATAGGTTGGCTTGCTATGTCTTGCTAAAATTTGCTATTGTGTGTCTTGTGCTTTGTTCTGCTTCCCTGTGTTTCTTACATGATTTTGTTCTTCAGTTGATTGTTGTTTAGTTAGATCTAGTTTGGCAAATTTTCTGTAAAGTCCTTTGAGACATGCTTGTGATAAAGGGCTATATAAATACTTGAACTTGACTGGCTACCAGTGAATTTTATAATCAGTTTTAAAGTTCTTTTAATTATGTACAAAGCATTGCATCATCAAGCACCTCAGTATATCTCTGAATTATTGTGCCCATACAATACTGTTAGGTCCTTAACGTCCTCAAGCCAAGATCTCTTGGTCATTCCACAGACCAAGCGAAAACTAAAGGGTGATCGTGCTTTTGCTATTGCTGCCCTTAAACTTTGGAACAGTCTTCCCCTTGATATCAGATTATCTGAATCAACTAACATCTTTAAACAACGGCTTAAGCCCCATTTTATTCTCTTGCCTTTGACTGTGCCTGATGTACTTTCTTGTACTTTATGTTCTCCTTGTTTTACTATTTTACTGTTTTACTGTCTTGCTATCCATGTTTTAGTATTTTACTGTTTAATGTTTTTTTTTTTCTAGTATCACATTGTGAAGCACTTTGTAACCACAGTTAAGAAAGGTGCTATGATATGAGTTTTACTTACCAACTTCTTGGTCTTCATATAAGATGTTCGTTTGTAGAACAGTTGCTGCTTGCAGAGTTGGCATGTTGGCATTTTTTGCTTGCAATTTTGCCAATGACAACTTAAAATCTGAAATTTTTCTATATAGCAGTTCTGCAGTGACTCAGACAACACAATTAGGTTTGCTAGATTCCTCCATTACTGAATTAAAAGGTGCTTGCAAGTTAGCCTTTTTGATCTGATAGGAATTAGCTAGATAACACATTAAAAGGGAGACCACACTTTTGAGTCTACAATGAAACATTTGTATGTAAATTTTTTTTACAAAAAATAAAAGTGACAGCATTAATGGACCGGTATAGATAACCGGCTGTATGAATTAGAATAGTATTGCCCAACTGCTCCAGTGGCCAACTGTAGAAGACTGGGCAGCTCCCAGGTGTGAATGTGTGGAACTGTGTGAATGTGAAGCAGGGTGTTGCTGGAAAAGAGAAGGTGCTCAGTCGGCTTTCCTTGAATGAATAAAGGTTCAAATACATTTTAAAAACATTATTCATACATTAATTTCCACATTCACCAGCATGTACTTTCTCCTCCTCTTCTTCTTTTCTCCACTAGGATATTGAATCAGAGAATGTCAATGTAGTCAAGCGCCTTTTCAAGATCCAGAACATCAATGCCAGCACCATTCGCACAGTGATGGTGGCCCACTGCCGGCGTCATGACAACCCGGACTTGCTGCTGGACTATGACGCTCAGTCGCAGGCCCAGGCCCAGGCCCAGGCCCAAAGCCAAAGGGGGGAGCAGCACCAGCCCCTTCTCTTTGACCTGGGTACCACTGACAGTGAGGAAGAAGAGGAGGAAGAGGAGGATGAGGAGCACCAGAGGAGAATGAGGCTACAGGGCCTCTCCAGTACCCGCCTCCCCCTGCCCACCGTCTCAGGTCTGGGGAATATTATACAGGTGAGCTATAAACTTAACATAATACAACTGCTGTGCTGATAAAGCTGTCCCTTGGTCCATGCAGTATATGAAATAGATAGACTGAAGTTGATTACACTCACTGAAATGTGAAAGTACACATTTATATCATGAACTGAAGGTATAACCAATAAAAAAAATTTGAACACTTGATCTTGTTCTTCCTCACCCTGTCTCTCCTTTGTCCTTTATTCCCTCCCCTCTGCCATTAGGGTTGTCAGAGTGTAGGGGCCAGGGAGTTGGAGATTGAGGCCAGGGTGGCCCGGATGATGGGCAGAGCCCACACAAAGGCCCCTGACCCCAGCCTCGTCAGCTCCTCTGCCCCCGGGGAGGGAGAGGACAAGACTTACCTGCTCTTCACCACTGGCAGCCTTACTTACTCCCCTCACCAGATAGGTATGGTTGTGTCTAAACTGCTGCAATAGAGCCAAAGCATGCAAATGTGCCACAAATAGAATGCAATGCAATAATTAATCCATAGATTTCTGAAATTTTGTACCAGAAAAATTCCACACAGAAATGTCAGACATCTCTCATGCAGTAGTCTTTCTCCCCTCCAGGTATTAAGCGGATCATGCCTGACCAGATGACCACTTGTGGGCCTGTCCTCGGGGAGGAGCGGAGTTCAGAGGAGTTCTTTGATTCGCTGGACCATGTGATTGACATCCATGGTCACATCATTGGTATGGGCCTTTCTCCAGACCATAGGTAAGTGGATGAAGAGGCAGGTTACAGATAATGAATACAGTATTTTTTTAATGTAGCAAACAGCAGCATACTAAATTGCCCTCTGAATTAGACCATGATACTATCTCAGTAAAAAATATACCATATATCTGTGTCTTATATCTGTCTTATTCTGGTGCTAGGTGCTAATGCAACACCATTATCAGTTTTTCATATTTCAGTATACCTGTATGATTCTAACTTTACACCTTGCCATTCATTGATCAGGTACCTTTACGTGAACAGCCGGGCTTGGCCAGCAGGATGCGTGATCTCTGACCCCATGTCCCCGCCCCCCATTGCTGAGGAGATCGACCTGCATGTCATCGACTTGAAGAGCCTGAGGGAGGAGAGAAGGAGCCTGCGCGCCCATCGAGCCTTCACACCTAATGACGAGTGCTTCTTTATCTTCCTAGACGTCAGCAGAGACTTTGTTGCCAGGTGGGTTACTGATCGTCAGTGTCCTGCACTAAGTCACTTTTCCAAAACGATTATATTTTTCTCATAGACACAAGGTATTTTACATTTGCATCATCAAAGGTGAGGTTTCATTCAGGGGTCGTGAAACATTTTCTACACATTGGACCCAATGTCAGTTTCAGCAAAAAATGGTGGACATGGTCATGAAGAGACTACATCATGTCTTTTGAAAATGTTCAGGACAGGAAGCTAACTATTTCATCCACTGGCCACATTGGCTGATACATTCCAAAATTAACCAGCCATTTTCACAATTTTACCTGCCGAAACCTATTTTAGAATAAAAATGAGCCTTCGGTTATCTGCAAAAATGGCTGGTAGATTAACCAAACTTACCAGCCACTAGTGTTGTCACGATACCAACATTTTGACTTCAATACCGATACCAGCCTAAGTATCGCGATACCGGTTCTGAAACGATACCACGGCAAAAACCTAAAACATCAGGAACAGTAATGGAATATAATATTACATGACAGAACATGGAAAATTCTTTATAAAATTCTTTTTTTATTAATAAAATAACAGAAAATATTTTGACGCTGTTGAAACTTAAATAATCAAAAATAATACAATTCTTCGGTTACAGTTGCTGAGCTATATAGCTATGGCTAGCTATATGTTTTAACAAAAATAAAATTGGTACACACTAGAAAGATAGAGAGATTTCTGCACTTAGAAATGTTTGAGCTTTTATTTTGAAGGCTAAAACGGATGTTAGTTACATTTCCGGGCTTTTATTTTGACGGTAAACGCTTTAACCGGAACTCTTATTTTCTGGTTACTTGAGGTAGCTTAACAAATCTAGTATTGTAGCTAATGACTGCCTCGGAGAGGATTTGAATTGCTATTTTATTGTCAATTCTTATCATTTTGGCGCTGGCCAAGACCTCTTTGGGGGGAGCCAAAAATTCCTCTATGCAGAAAAAGCCCTGCTTATTTTCTGGACAGTTCTTTGGCCAGTTCAAGGTTCTTAGCCAGGAAAACAAGCGAGTCAATGTGCTCCTCAGTCAAACTAATGCGTCTGGGACACACACACTGCTCCGGCACTATTATTCTAAAAGTATTTATACTAATAAAGTGAAGTATTGGACCGCTTTTAACAGCTGGATATCGCGATGCTTTTCTAGTATCTGTGTATCGTGCAACACTACCAGCCACAGTCAAAATTTAGAGTATTTACCTTGTGGCTTGCATTGTTTGCCCACCCTGATAGTGTTGTTTGAGAGTGGTAGGAAGTTTCCAAGGCTGTTGACTGACAGAATAGAGGGGCGCAACGAAAAGGATAATTAAATACAGTGCATGTACAAATGACTCAAAACGACTGCACTTGCTTGTTAGGATGTAGTATTGCATCTCACATTGTCTTATTTGGTTGGTATGTATGTATAGTGAAGTGGAATATACGCATTTATTTTTCATTAAGCCTAAAAGGGGATAGTTCCAGTTCTCAGATCTGACTTGCTGAGTCAGGTTTGAAGCCATTGCAAAATACACCATAAATGCAGACCTGTGACCGCATTATACCTAATTTAAATATGAATGTGCTCACTGGAAAATCACTACTCTCACCAGCACTTACGTGCAGCTTAGCAACCACGTTGTTTAACTGCCGTTCAATAAATATATTGCTTGGTGGAAGAATCATATTTTATTATTTAATTACCATTGATAAAAACATTTATATTTATTGAACATTTGTGTTGTCTTTATTACAATGGTGTGTTAACACTGTTTTATGAAAGCAATAAGCCACGAGAGGCCATGCTTTTCAGTGACTGCAGAACAGCTACGAGACATTGTAAGGCACAACGCAAAGCGGAGATCAAATTTGGACCTCAGAAAGACACAGACTGAAGATGGAGAATGCTTTGATAACAAGCTTGAAATTATGTAAAAATGTATACCTAACTGACTTATTTCCTCCCCTAGTGGAGCGGAGGACAAGCATGGCTACATCTGGGACCGTCACTACAATATCTGCCTAGCACGTCTGGCACACGATGACGTGGTCAACTCTGTAGCCTTCAGCCCTGCTGACCAGGAGCTGCTGCTCTCTGCCAGCGATGATTCCACCATTAAGGTGTGGCGTTCACCACGCATGGTCCGCTTGGCACAGACCCCCGGCCGGCCGCCGAGGTCCCGCAGCCTCCTGTCTTCCTGGCTGAGCCGCAACAGAAACGCCACATCTGCCAACAGTGTCAATGGAAAACCTTGAGTCAGGTTGGAAAATACTTAAGGAGGGAGGGAGAGGGAAGAGGAAAGTTTGATATTTTTCCTCTTTGGTGTGAATATACACTCCAGGTATATATACAGTGTGGGTACAGTACATGGTTTGGCTGGAGCTCACATTGTTATGACTCACAGCAGTGCTTGGTGTCTTCAGCTAACAGGACACTGGATGTGATGTGACTCAGGGTTAAACACAAGGGAGTGCTATTGCAACAGAAATCACCATAGACTCTCTGTTGCTATTATGTTGCTGATATGAAATGTTCTCATCACAGATAGAAGTGTAGAACCAACACCTAAATGTACATGACAGACATCCAGACCTGTTCTCCACAAGGTTCTATCTGTATTTATTTTGTAATGTCGCACCTAAACAGCTCCCTGACAAGGAGGGTTTTCCCCAAGCTGAAGGTCAGACAGGATTTTTAACACAGATCCTCTGGATTTAGGAATAATGTAAATGTATTGGAGAGATGGCACCTTATGATTGTGGTTGTCATATCCTGCCCAATAAAGGCAAAGTGCAGTAACTGAGTGTGTTTTCCACGATGTCCCATTGTTGATCTGCCCCAGAAATAGATCACTAGCAAGGGTAGAATTATTGAGCTAGCTAATTGATACTCAATTGATACTGGGCCTAGATTGTGTAAGATTAGAAAATGTATTTACTGTTACGATTGCACATACTCTCCATTCATTATTTCATTCATTCATTAGTAGCTGCTGTTTACTCTTGTATCACAAGGCAGTACCCTTTAATTTATGGAAAGGCACACTGAGGTATCTGGGTGATTCCCAGAAATGGATGCCTTCTTGGCTTTGCCATTTAAAAAAAAGTTGTATCGCTACATCTTA
>OMLI01074185.1:0-16682 GCA_900302605.1 Rondeletia loricata | reverse complement strand
ACACATTCTATATCGCTCTGCTCGTGCACGACCAGGCTCATTTACATAAAGAAACTCCCCAAATTAGCCATATATGGTAAACACTTTCCCTTTTAAAAGGCCCCAGCCTAATAGCACTACTTGATGCCGACACAACATGGAGCATGAGAAAACGTCCAAGAAGAGGAACTTCACCGACAATGAAATAGAAATGCTGTTAAACGAAATAGAAAAGAAATGGTTTGATCTTTACTTTACATTTAATGAGTCTAAATCAGCTGTAATCTGTATCACCTCACCATAGTTGACAATCATTCTATCAATTATGCTGACAATTAAGTGCGTCTCATATTTAGGAATCGGTTTACCCGTGATTACACTTTTCTACCACTAGGGGTTTCTGCATACGCATGGTCAGGAGTAGATCTAAATGTACGCACGTTCTCACACGCAAGAAGAAATGGATCAATCACATTCTATGCGTAGAAACGTGAGTACGCACAGTTTACGCACAAAACTGTGCCTACGCACGCTTGATAAATGAGGCCCCTGCTTATGGCAGCACCCATCTTACCAATGCTGCAAACTACTTGACATGGTAGATGTTGGTTTCTTGTGACATTGTTGGTGTGAGTCATCTAGTGCTAAGAGCAGGCACCACCTCCGGTAGTAGAAGAATACAACAACACAAAGATTTACGGAAGTAGTTATGACTCCAGTATTCAGTATTCTGGATGATGGCCAAATATTTCTGTCACTCCGACTCCTGGCAAGACGATTTTGTAAGGGCAGATTTCAGGATGACTGGGGCTTTTACAGGGGGCATCGCTGTCTGACATCATCTAAGGATATGCCTGACTTTGCTGGTGTAAAAAAATCGACCATCGTGTGCATGAGATGGAGAATGTGTCTGGTGTTCATTCAGAATTCATAGGACAGTAGTCACATTGAAAATCATTGTTTTTTTTAACCTGCAATATATGACTGCCCAAACATAAGATTTCACATGACCATATTCTGTTCTTGTAAAGGCGCTTTACGTACATTTGATCCCATTTTCTTTAGCATGAGCAGGACCCGCACTTTCTGTTGGATGTACATCTCTTCAGGAGACTTCCCCGGGGCCTCCTCGCGGTTCATCCCCCCTGCTCCTGTGGCTCTGGACACACAAACAAATCCACGTTATACACAACCTGAAGAAAAATCAAGGCTAGACAACACATCTGCAGCATTGCTATTAGAAATTATTGTAACTTATGCACTGGGTCGTTTCAGCCAAATCACAGACACGTTCTAAACAATGCAATAGTGCTTTACTGGTTGTTAAGCCAGCTCTTGTGTTAGGGTAGCTAATTAGTGTTCTTTCTTGTTTTCTCCTGTTTTTCTTATTGTTATGTATGCATTGTTATGTATGCATACAACTCGTTTCAGACAGCACACATGCGTTGGTAACCATTGTATAAAAACCATAATACCCTTGAGGACGTTCTTTACTGTGGTAATGACTACAAAAGGAAAGCAGTAGGTATGAGGTTCAGCCGAATACAGTTGGCACTTGGCAGCATGGAAGTAAGGCTCTCTCCAGTATTATTGCAATATAAACATGATTGACATTTGATTTCATTTTCAATTATCAAATGATTTATTATCGGACTGCTCAAACAGACAGCCTTAGGCTAGGGCTAGATGTTATACTGGACAACTATTAGGGAATATAACAAACAAACAAGCCTATGTGATGAGCAATTTATTCATATAACACAAACAGTAACGATATAGAAAGTCAGGGGCCTCGTCTCAGTGCAGGTTTGGCACTTCACAGTGTGAATGGCTCATTAATATTGCATGGCAGTTTTCACACAGATCTCGCCCCTGCCTGCTCCCTCCATCTCTTATTCCCCCTATAACTAACCTATTTTCACTGTCAGTCTGAAGCAATGTAAAATATAGGCAAGGAAAACAAAGGGAGGGAAAGAGAAGGCGATAAAAGGAGCTGCCAGCGCTAATGCAAAGACAGAAAAGGGATCGGTTCCGCTGTGACGGTACACACACATCAAGGTTGGCTGTTGTCGCATTAGATCTCTGTTATAAAGCACCAACAAGATGAGGCTTAATATTTTCCTTGACAAACACCAAAATCAGTATTCGACAAAGGGAAATATCGTAACTTAAATTGTAAAAGATGCAATATCAGAGGAAATAATTCAGAGAAGAAAGCAGAAGAAATCTTTAGAAGGCTAAATCTACAGAAAAAAAAAAGAACGAGATTTAGCGGAGTCAATATCAGTATGCAAGTCCGATTTTTTTCTCCCCTAACAATCTTTCATAAAAAGCCCATGTGGGCCACAGTGACCATGTGATCTATACAAAGGACCACTAATGCATGTTGACAGGCCGTTTGATGTGGGGTTATATTTAATTGAGGAGCTGGTTCGCCATTCCCCCTTCCCAGAGCCCGGGGGGAGGACGAACGGGGCACCGTTGGCTGGCGTTTGGGTGTCACTGTAAGCAGTTGATTCATCCAGCTCAAAGCAGTGGCTATAGTCTTTAAAATTATGGCAGCCTTTCGCTGTATAGTGCAAATAACTACACTAGCAGTTGACTTTGTCCTCTCAGCTGTATCCAGTCACACAAAAAGGTAACAGGAGCATAACCTGGCTTTCAACAGCTGTCTACATTGAATGAGGGGCTACACAGATTAATATATTGTTATATATATAGTTATTCACTGCAACTTGAGTGTCAGGCAGAGTTTAACTGGAGAGCGACTGAGGACTCAAAGCGAGAGACATGAAAAGATGAAGAGAGCTTGCCTCTGTCAGTTCAGTTGCTCAGTACACCTCTGGGGACTGGTGGTGGTGTGTGTGTGTGTGTTTGGGTGGGGGGTGGTGGAGAGAGGATGTTGGCAGGGGTGGTGGCAGTGTCTCAGATCAGCAGCAGTGACACGTTTGATCATGTCTCCCCGCTCCTCGCTTCAGACAAACGGGAGAGCCAAGACTCCAGGCAGAGATACCTACCAGTTACACGACACATGAAGCATGATAAAAACGCAGGAACACCAATGTCTGCCTCAGATGCACACTGGGTGTAAAACGGTCACTGCAGATGGGTGGATAAAGAGTAGAGGATGACTGGGGAACAGGCTTACTCTAATTGCCAAAAGGTGTCTTCTTGTCTTTTTGGGGGTTCAAAGACAGAGGCAAGACGATATGACAAAGGGCCATTAATATTCAAGCATATTTTGAGATTTCTCTTTGACAACTTAACCCTTTTTAAGTCAGCTGCTGCTGGAGAAAAAAGGCAGATATATTCCACATTCATCTTCTGTATAAATAGGGCTACTGCTTTCACAGCTGAGGCATTTGTGATCCTCTGATATTAGCTTTTGAAGTTCAAAAACTGGCCATATTTAGCACCATCCCGGGCCTAGACTGTTTTGGAAGTTGTCATTTGTATTTTTGCCATCCGGAAGAATTATTTTATCTCATCGTACTTTCACAAGGATATGTTGTATAAGAACGAAAGTGCTACACAAGATCCCATAAGGAGAATCTCTGTAGGAGGAAGAAACAACGCGGAAAGGGGGATCAATGATGTTCTTCCGTTGTCGTGACATGTTTGTAAATCACTTTAAAAGGGACTGGTGAAAGAGTTAGGCGCTATTCTTTTGTCAATTTCACCTATTATGCTTCAGGTTGGAAGAGACAGAGAGACAGATTTATAGATGACTATTTTGGGATGTGGTAGGAAAACATGACAGCAGACTAGATACAGAATTGGAAACAGTAGAGTTCTGGTACTCAGTGAATTAGACGATAATATGTGTACGATGATGATTAACAGTGTGCATGTGATCATATTACGTGTAGTTTCGTCCACGCAATCTTTCTGGTCAAAGTAGATTTCCAACCATGCTCGTAATTCCCACAATGCTGCAGATGGTACTCGGGTGCCTGGTACCCGATGCCTCACAGTAACAGCTGTAATCACAGTAAGGAACGCCTTCCTGGGTATTATTGCTATATTAAAACATTTTAAACACACCGGGACAAAGTTTACTCTAATTGAAGATGATTTCAAAGCCCCAAATCAGTTGAAGTGCACTTGTTTAAAAGCCATACAGTGGGGTGTATCATCAGTGTAGGCCTATATTTTTATATATTTGAGAAATTACTATTTTGCTGAGGTGTATTTCGAAAGCGATCTGCTAAGACTCGCTATCCAAGGCTCCAACTTTCTATTACACAAACCCCGGATCGACATATAAACTAGTTCCGTGGGACTGAAACTGATTCCTCTGTAATGTGACTCCTAACATTTCCTGAAGCTGCGTTCCGATTTAATTCTCTAGCGAAGATACAAACCCAAAACTCTTTTCTATTTATAGAGACCAACTTCTGAGTCACATGTTTGCTACTTCAGCAAAACAACTTGATAGGTTAGACCTAAGCTACATTCTATACAATATTTGTATGGTCTAATTATGAAAGCTATGATGATTTTTAACGTATGTGTGATATTTCTGTGAGGCGAACCAGATAATGACA
This sequence comes from Rondeletia loricata, assembly GCA_900302605.1. Taxonomy (NCBI): domain Eukaryota; kingdom Metazoa; phylum Chordata; class Actinopteri; order Beryciformes; family Rondeletiidae; genus Rondeletia; species Rondeletia loricata. Next base: position 12,156 of record OMLI01074185.1, on the reverse strand, counting down.
TCCTAACAGTGAGATTGTCATGCCTGCATCTATCCAATAATTTATTTTCAAAATGAGATATCCGCACCATTTGAACAAAACGGACACCTACTCTTACAAAATGATTGCTGATATTTTTTCTGGATGGAATCATCTATATTTGAGAGCCATCAAGTGATGAATCACAAGTGACAAATTTTGCTCAAAATGTATAGCGTTATGGAAAGAAGCCTTGTAGCTAGTACGGTCATTCTAGCATTATTCTGATATACATGTTCTTCTGTGTAACATGTCTTAGGTTATTTAAAGGGCCACAATAAGGATCCTGTCAAGATCCTTTGTGTGTACCTGATGTTAGGTTCTAGAGGTGGGCTAGCTCAACACTAATCCCTCGAGGGATGCTCAGCCAGCCTCAGACGCACACGGCTAATATTTCAGAAGTAATCAAAGGCTTTCTTTAACGCTGATCTAGGCCTAATCCCCCGCTCTGCCTGTGTTGGGCTCTTGTCAGTGTTGTGATGTTGGGCTGTGCTGGAGCATTGAGCAGGAGCCCCGGGAGCTGTCTGAGCCTCGCTCGGCAGCCTGGCTAAATCTCAGCATCGCTGACACTGAGCTGAGAGAGCTAACAAAACAACACGTGGGCTCTTTCAAATGTGTACACAGGCTGTACATCTGGTAGCTTATTTGACAGGCCTGATTTATGAGAGGGAGGATGCTGTGTGTTACTTCTACCAGTGAAGCAGGTCTGCGCTGTAATGAGGAGCGAGATATTTCTCTTTTAATAACTTCTGGGACATTGGTGAAGGAAATATTATAATATAACCAGCACATGTAAGACTTCAAAATGTGTGCTATTTAAAAGAGTAAAGGGCGACTACACCTCTTAAATCCATACTGTTGTTATGACCTTAGCATCTACTACAAATACTGCAAGAGTTTCTACAGCTCCTGCAAATGAGATGAGGCTAGAGTCATAAGGATATATTTGCTGCATGACAGAGACATTGCCACAGCGGTGCAACATTTCTAAAAGACATCACACATTTAGTAATGCCTCTTAAAAAACAGAGACAGGCCTATTCATGGAAGGCTTCTGCTTCTTTTAAAGTTCTTTGCGTCCATTAGTGTTTCCGAGAAAACAAAAACAAGAGAAAGGCTTCTCAAGACCATTTCAACACTGTGCCTACTCCTCTTACACTCTGCCCTGGGGGCCACAGAGTGCAATGAAGGTCTGCTGCCAGGGATTACAGTATGCAATGTGATAGGCCCTCACATTTGCCGGGGGTCATGAAGGCCATGGGCCACAACAGCACACCAGCCCAACCACACATGGGCCAGTCTACTTGTCAAGCCTGTCATTCGCTCTGGAATCAGCTGCTCACATAACGCACAACATCCGATTCCGTTTTTCAAATTGAATTTCTCCAGCAGAGTTTAGCCTTACACAAATGCCGCTAAAGGCCTGAACTTTATAGGACCCTGAGTGGTCAGTAGCCTCGACAGGCAGGAAAAGTTGAGAGGTAGAAATAACTTGAAATCAGTCGTGAACTGGTCCGACATCCCAAGCAAATGTGTGAGAAACTGAAGTAGGCTACATGCCTGGTGTCGATGCGAGCTCAGTTGGCAACGAGGAGGCCTGTTTCTAGGGAGCACCTGTGTCAGAGCAGGTACACACACACACTCTTCCAAAAAATAATTACAAAAGCCCTTACACCAGCCATAGACCCAATAGAGCTGTCTCTCTCTCCAAGTCAGGGCTGACAGAGGTCCTGAAACAGCGTGAGCCAGACAAGCAGACACTGCAGGCCAGAAAGGCTCTGGTGTGGTCCAACTGGATGTCTGCATGCTGCCTTTGTGCGAAGCTGTCTCCTCACATGTACAGTGCCCACAACAATGGCCACAGTATTTGGGGACAATAGTGATTAACTGGATTGTGAAAATATGATTGATAAGTAGGTCATGTCTTGTTGTCACCACGTGAGGCATGAACTCAAACAATCCTGCTAAACTATACAGGCTTAGTTCATAGCTGGGTTTCTGGGTGTGCTTAACTGTCCCTCAACTATTCCTGTGCCAAGTTAAATTGAAGCTAGGACCTAACAAGAGTAAGTTATACAGTAGTAAGCAGCACTTAACATTATATTTCACATATTTATACCTCATGCTAAATGCTAATGCTATTGAGCAGTTTGAGCACAGGCAGTTCAAAAACCTTATTCCAATTAAATAGGCTACTTCTAGGCTAAATAATGTAAAAACATGTGTACATGCTACTACTACAATGACGGATTTAATGCAGTGTATAGCTTTAATGACTTATCAAAATATAACTAATGTTTACATCGTAGCAAAAACATTTTACAATTAGACTGATTTCAGACAACCTCATTATGCTAATATTTCTGTTGTACTTGATTTCATACACATGTATTTTTCATAGACTAGCCTACATTACACATAATTGAATTTGGTCTATGATCTCAGTACATCTTTGCTTGCACCACATGGGCTCTCTAAGGAATTGAAACAGAAGCTGCTGCCTTAAGCCGGTACCTTGGGGAGATGGCTGCAAGATTTCAAAAGCGCCAACATCAAGACAGGGCATACAATTCTGTTTTGAGAACTGCTATATATTCTATGTGCAAGGAACAATACCTCACGCGATCTGTGTATGTCTCAGTTGTGCAAAAATGTGCAGGATACCATGCATGAAAAATAAATAACTAAGAGTACATCTGCTAGCTTGAGTAAAATACATTCAGAGAATGAATATCGCAACAATCCTAGTGTGTGACTCAAAAAAGTCCAGTATGAATTTTCAAGTTTAATTCTTTACGCAGGTGACTTTGTGGTATTCTGGGAGCCTCTGTCCTTTGGACTAGGCGCCTAAGCCAGGAATGAATGCAAGCACTTCTACTGGATAATATCGTAATATCAGGCCACAACAGGCTACTAGGTGGCCTGGGCAATGCTGAAGGGCTGACAGGTGCTTGTGCCAAACACAGAGCAAGAGGTTGAGAGATGAACCAGCCCTCAGAGTCTGCTTGCAGGCAGCTGATGATGAGTTCCCCCTTTGGGCCTGGGGGCTTGAGCCGCCGCTGAAGAGCACCTGCCCTGACTGTGAGGAGGCGAGGCGAGGAGAAGAGGGAGGGGAGGCCAGGGGTCCTAATCTCGCTCCAAAATCCAGTCAGCTAGGGGAATGTGCAAGCTAAGGCAGCCTTGACATACAGTGGTACATAACAAAGTTTGTTGGATGCCAGGAGGGTTCAGGGCCTTTGCCAGTGGCCAAGCCCTGACACCCGCTGCCTGCACCACTCATCAATGCCCCGGTGCAGGCAGGGTGCCAGCTTCACAGCTGAACATGTTGTCAGCTATCTGACATTTGGGCAAAGCAGACATTGTGAGGCAGGGAGGCACAATGCATTCATGGGTGGCAAGAGACCAAAATAGAAAATGGTACACTGATGTTGATGTAATGTGAAAGGCAGAGACAATTAACAACTTTAAAATGGAAACTACATTTTAGGCAGAATGGGGAGACCATGCGTAACCAAATGACTAGAGAAAAATTGACCGGACTTACTTTTTGCGGATAAAACTAAGGCAATTTCTCAAAATGTATATTCAGACAGACTGTATTAGATTGCCTGATACCTAGTAAGCCTAAACATTTCCCTTGGCTGACTATTAGATGTTTCCTGAGTGGGAGATATGGGTCTGAATCTACATTACATACAGGCTTGCATTGTGTATTTGTAGTCTGCAGAATACAGAAACGGTTTGGAGGTCGTTATTTTAAGTCACAGTTAAGTGCAATAATTTCTCCACATGACTGAAATGATCTGAAAACTGTAACAAAGGTCTGCGAACATAAGACTAGTAGTTGTTGTCTGTATGTTATATTTACCAGTTTGTTTTAGGAAAGACCCTATGTGGAAAAGTACACAGCAAACCAACATGCTTGTGTACCAAACACAGGAAACTAAAAAACCGGACACACATGTTTGTGTTCGGTCCATGTTATCATGCTGCAGGACACAAACTGTTACTTGTAGCAGCTCTCTTGCTAGCCAGAAGCAATCAACGCCTTTTCGATCTTCCGTTCGTAAACAATATAGAGAATACAGACCGTTTTGTACAGAAGTTACAATTTGCGTTCATGTTAACAAGCCCAAACGTTGCATTTACTAGTCTCAACCCAAACCGCGTTACCCGTTGCAAAGGCAACCCGTGCTAACCAGCTAAGCTAGCTCGCGAGCGAGCCCGAGACAAAAGCCTGAATGAAGTTCCTATGGGCGCAACACCATCCAGGTGCCGCGGCTCTGCCAGGGGTGTACACGCCGGGATTCAAACACATAGTACCGCTTTCAAACCCCCCGCGATAATGAGCGTCTCGTTGAGAAAAACGACACATATGAGCTTACCCCTCCTGGTCCAGCTTTTCTTTCTTCTGCGTTTCTGTTTGAATGGTGTGTTGTTTTAGGAGGGCGTCCTGTTCCGGGGTCACATCCCTCCAGTCGGCAGAGCTGCGGCGATGTGACTCAACGCAGCGAGACTCCCGCTGCCGGTTCATTCCCGGCCACTGGGGGCGCCATCCACCCGCACGGGCAGGACTGAGATGGCCTCGACTCCCAGGCTCAAGGATCTACTACTGTAAAACCTCCTTGGGCTGAAAACTGACATTTCCCCCATAACAGCATATCTGTGATTTTGTTTGGCCAAAAAGCTATGAGTTTTGGTCGTGGTGTCAAATGTTTCAAATGAAGTATAAATATGTTGTTGAGTTGGACTTGGCAAAGGATGCTGAAGGCTTGGCTCAGGCATCTGTTATTTTATTCAGGAGAAATGGAAGGAGAAAGGTGTCTTTACTGCGACTTTGGTGCTTCAGGCCTCTCTCCCACGATGGGCTTATTTCTTTAAGCAGAAAGAAAAAGGTAGGAACTCGAGCAAAGGTAAGGCTTGGCCCCCAAAAAGCCTCACTGAACCCTGCTGTGTGGCAAACTGTTTATTCAGTGTGTTTCCCTTTCAACAAGGCAAGGGTAAAGAAAGACTGCAGGCAAAGGACAGGTGTGCATCAGACCTACGTTGACACGAAGGTTCATTTGTTTTAGCTGCACGCAGGAATGTAGGCCAGGACTACTAAAGTCATTTGAGTCTGGCATAAAATTAAAACAAACATGGGCTCATTTAAACAGAAAATTGTCATGTTGCACAGCATTAGATATGTCAAAGTAGGCCTACAGAGGTGATTGACATTCTAAACATGAAAGTAAAATGGCACGAGTAAAAAAAAAAAAAGAAATTGCAATGGAAATGACGGAAACCCAACACACACGCACACACACTTGCTGCATCATCCCAAATAGTACAACAAGGCTCCATAGTTTGTCTCAACTTCCCCATCTGGGCTTTACTGCCTAATGCTTATGGTAGTTTTGTCATGAATCTGTGGTCAACTGTTTGGTTAGGATCTGCTAGGTGATGCTGTTTGGTACACATGGGTGTTATCCTAGTAAAGGCTTCATTCAAAATTATTTTCTCGTGTTACAATGAAATTCCAATGTTACAAGGCAATATTACACATCAATATAAATGAAAGTACATCAGTAAAACACCTTCAAGATGTCCGATCATATCTTTGTACTTCAAAATCACCAAATTAAATAAAACAAGATACATAAAAAATAAAAAAAAGATGCAGTTGAAATGGTGGAACATCAAGTAAACCATACGAGAGACTTGAGGTGGGATTTTGCTCTCCCTTGCTCTGTGACTGAGCGATGTCATCTAAAGTGTTCTGCAGTTTGCTCCCTGGTGAGTAGCACAGCCAGTCTCTGCTTCAGCGGTGACTCATTAGGCTTTTGGTGGTTTCCAATCAGCGATTTCAACACATCAGCAATGCATTTGAAATATCTCTGCTGCTATGTCGCCACGACAAAGGCGTTTTATTTTTTGGATGAGAGAAAGACGAGTGCGAGGGATTTCTTTCATCATGACTGTGAATGTCTGTGTGTGTTGAAACGACGCTCCATGGTTATATCACTGTCTCTGGATGACTGCAGTTAGTTGTTAGTTCCTCAGAGCAGGCCAGTCAGATGTAAACATTTGCTGAGCTTCTTTGAATGGCATCGATAAAGTAAAACAATTCAGTGCATTTTCTTCCCTTTTTGACTCCATAGATTAAAATCCATCATTTTTGGTCGCTCTCCTCACGTTTCCCTGGTTCAGTGTTCTTCACGATCTATTATCTTTGGCCAAGGAGTGCATCATCCAGTTGACCTTGGTCTTCCAGCTCTCTCGCAGAGCTTCATTGAACTTGACTTTGAAATTCTTCAATGCCTCTTCCTCCGTTTTGCCCAAAGCTAAAGAGTCCTTTTGAAACCAAGACAGCAAAACATCATCATCGTCATTATCATCATCATCCCCATTGTCATTACCCCCCTCACATCCAGCCCACCACCTCCTCCAGCTCTACAGGTCACCATCCACCAAAACATCCTGCTCCAAGAACAGCTTCTTCCCTACCGCTATCAGGACTCTGAGCTCCTGCCACTGGTCGCCCCCTGCCATACTTGCTGCAATATGCACATTTCGTATGCACTTTATGCATGTGCTGTGTATTACGTGGTTGTAACAATAATCTAATCTAATCTAATCATCACCACCATCACCATAATCACCATTATCATCATTACGTACCTTTAGATACTGGATATCCTTGAAGGAGGAGAGCTCAGGCAGTCCTGCTGCCTTCATCATAGCGAAGAGATTGACAAACAGAGTCCCATTCCGACACAGGATCTTATAGGCATGCTCACAGTACTCCCTGAACCTGACAATGTGGATTGCAGAAACCATCAATGTCATTACAAAAGATGTGAACGGGATCCTAGAAACGGTATGTGGTCTCGTATATTTCAGAGTCACCAAAACGCCGTTACTGTACCTCTCAAACTTCTCGCTGTTGTTGGTCCTTCCTTGTTGGATCACATGGACAAAGTCATAAGTCAAGATAAAAGGCACACGTTCCCTGTTGATCCCTAGTTTCCGCTTGAAGTTCCCCAGGAAGTGCCCAAAGTCAATGTGGAATAGCTGCCGAACAAAGGTGAAGGTGAGTGGAAATTAGCTCCTGAATCACTGACCACATTTCTAAAAGATCTTTTCAGTTATTCTCACTGTCTGGTAACTGAAATGTAAGAATTTTACTCCAAAATGAGATATTTACCATTTGAAAAATGTGACATGTACTGTAAAGTAAAACTCATAAACTAGGTATAGGTTCTTGGCTACCCTGAACCAAAATAATAACATTTCAGAGGAAGGAATCATTTGCGTTTTTGAAATACTAAGCAATGAACATCAGCTAACATTTTTCTCCACAGTGGTTATAGCATTTTGGAATTAAACCCTTCAACTCTGCTCTGAAAAATTTACATCCTATCAACCCAATACTGGTAAAGCAGGCCTTCTGATTACTGTATTAAATCTAAATCTATGATTCACTGATTACATAGGGAAGGGTCAATGACTTTTAACATCAATTTGAACCATACTATACTATTTATTTTGGCATCTTTAAAAAGGTATTTTCATTCTGAATTATCCAGCAAAGTATCGGGTTAAAATTACAGTACATTTTACATATGGTTCAACTTTATGTCAAATCGCCCCCTTGTGGTAGAAGATATTTATTATTATAAGGCAATAAGGTAGAGACCAAAGCACACACCATCTTGTACTGTATATTACATGTATTTAATGTCACAGACTTATCAGTGTTATAATGATTTTCATATCTAAATCTCACCTGTCCAGTTTCCCTGATCATGATATTGTCATTGTGACGATCTCCAATGCCCAAGACGTAAGTAGCTACACAGTAGCCAGCACAGGACAGCGTGAACTCCTCTATTACTTGATCAAGTTTATCCCTGCTGACAAAAAAGGTCAAAGAAATAGGAAAACACAGTATTAGTGGGTATTGTTCTAACATTCACACTCCCAAGTAAGGACACATGCACCTAGCAACATAGTCAAAACTCTCTCTCTCCTTCACAGGCACGTGTGTGTGTGTGTGTGTGTGTGTGTGTGTGTGTGTGTGTGTGTGTGTGTGTGTGTGTGTGTGTGTGTGTGTGTATGTATGCTCAAACACACACACACGGACACATACAGTGACGAGGCAGGATTTCCTCACTGTTACATTAAATATTCACAGAGGACTTCCTGAGGCCGATAAATGATTGACAGCCATGTCCTGTCATGGGCTGGTCTAGACGTGCATGGGGTTCACTGTGTTCAGTTTTTACAAATTGTCTCCGCTCCACATTTCAAGCTAATAACCAAGCTGTTCTGTCAAGCAGTAGACCGGGTCTGACTTGCCAAAGTGACGTACGAAGGCTTATTCATTACATCTAAAGTGTCCCTCCTCTAAGAGCTTTTAATGTGCAAGACCTTCAGACTGTCTAGCACCAAATAAAAATCTCCTCACATTTTATCCAGACAAGGTTGTAGTCTGCTATCCACTTTTTGTATTTCTGTCACGGTCATAACTTGTGTCACGGTCTTGAAATGCTGCACACAATAAACTAACATTTTGAAGAAGACAAACTCTTACAGACGCCAAACCACACAAAGACATCCAGAGAATTCGTCTCAGTCATTTCCAGAAAGATCAATACTGCGGCTACAGTAGAAGATGTAATCATTATCTTAAAGTTGTCCATCTTACTCACTCAGGATTCTTGGATTTGAGCCAGTTGAGCAGGGCGTCCTTGTTGAAGGCAGCGGTGGCGGCACTGTTACTGTTGTTGCGTTGGATATTGGCGATGGTGTCGGAGTTCTTCACCACCTCGATGAGCCCCGTCTTGTTCCCGGTGGACAAGCAGCCGTATGGGATCATCCTGCCGGTGGAGGGAGAGTTTTGTTCACATCAAATGCCTCCACATTATTGGAAACCTATCAGGTTGGCCTCAAACGGCTCCTGTGCAATGCAGAGAGGAGATACCAACTGCAAACAGCAGCTCATACCTGAGATCCAGGCCTTCTTTTTTCCAGAGGTTCTCCATGAGCTGGATCATCTGGAGGGTCAACATGTCTTGTCGTAGATCTGGAGATGAAGAGTGAAAGATGGAGTAAAATAACCTGTAGTATTGCACATTAACAAATCATGAAATCGTGCGGGAATGCTTATGTGTGTGTGTGCCCATGCATTCAGTTCTTTCTGTATCTCACCATCTCCATTCTTGAAGATAATGCCCACCATGTCCCCCTGCACCCACTGGTTCTTATACATCAGCCAGATCGGCTTCATCTTAGAGTCCATAAACCTGCATCTGTCCGCACTGCAACAGCAAACACATTGATTATAAACACACGATGACAGTGTGTCAGGGTCGGAAATTAAATTAACAAAAATTCCCTTTAAAGTTCATAAAATGCCTGTGAAATTAGAAAAGGGGCGAGATCATTAGGAGTGCCATTTTTTGCATTTCACCCTGTTCAAATATTATTTGTTGAGTTGTCAAATATTCATGCATGAATGCGACTACTGTCCCCGTGTGTGTGTGTGTCTGTGTGTGTGTGTGTGTCTGTGTCTGGCACTAACCAGATCTCAGAGAGGATGGTGCTGGGGTTGAGAGGTGACAGCAGGTCTGACAGGGCCTCCAGGTAGGACTCCTGTTTGATACAGAGCTTCAGGTCCTCTGCTGTCGTCTTCTGGGAGCCTGACTTGACGAAGTCACTCAGGGCCTTCATTTTGCCCAGAGCCTCGTTCTGCGTGGGAGAGGTAAGGGAAAGGTCAGGACCTGGCACAAACAAACACATTTCAAAGACTGTAGCCGATGTAAACCTGTGGGGTGATTACCTGTTTGGTTAAGCTCTTGATGTGGTAGATGTTCCCCCTACAGTAGGCCTCCAGAATCAGGCCAAAACGCATACTCACTGACGCCACATGCATCTCTGACCTACAATAAAGACAAACGCTTCAGTCACATTTTCCACTCAAGGCTGGAGATGTAATCATCGAGTGTTTCCTGTTGGACAACGTCTGACCTGAGATGCCAAAAGAGAAAGTGTCCTATCCTCTTATTGGATAGAGCCCTCTCGAGCAGGAAAGTGGTGAGGTCGCAGTCTAGATACGACTCGTACTTCAGAACCTGGACCAACTGGATTAAGTACTGCAGCAGCTCATCGTCACTGTGGACAGAGAAAATGTTCCATGGACGGTTACGCTGTTGTCACGCAAACACAATAAAGTTGATGGATGGTTGACGGATGTGAGCAAAGACAAACAAAAGCATCTGTGTACCTGAGGTTCCTGAGGCATCTGATGGTGAAAGAACGGACCGTTGGGTCGGGAAAACTGTAGTCTAAGAGCTCCAAGGCATGGAGGGCAGGAAGGTCCGGCCAGTTCCTCAGCAGACTCACCATCTGAGGAGAATCAAATCACTTTTCTACCATGATGGGAAGAACTACAACATTGACGTGTAAGAGGACAGAGGAAACCTGTCATGAGACCAGATAACAGACCAGATTCAAAATTAAATACATTTTCCAAGACTTTATAGGTTGGATTTGAAAATGTTCAGTCATAGTCAGACGTTGGCTCCCACTCCTGTGTACCTGCACTACGTCCTCGCGCTTATTCCACTTGGTGACGAGGAGCAGCTTGGACAGACTTTCAGGGTAGCGGTCTCGGACTTCGCCGCGGAGCTTCCACAAGAGCTCCTTCTCGTCCTCAAAAAACTCGGTGTGGTTTTTGTTGTCCATTATTTCTTTGAGCTTCATGAACTGGGGAGAGCGACACAACCAAACAACACGTTCGTAAATTAGCACCACTACGGAACGCATCGTGGTCAGCGGGACATCGCTGTTCTTTTTTGAACAGAAACTGTGAATGTGTTTGAAAAATACAAGAGATGGTGCGTCTTACCTCTTCTTTAGTGGCAACGGCCATATCACCATTCCTCTCCATATCACTTATCTGAAAACAGATACAAATACCCATCTTTTAACCATCATCAGTCCGTACTTATTGCTGATGGCAGAAATGTCACCATGTACTCAGATATAGGCGTTTGGGGTTCAGTACCTTGTCAAGTGGAGGGTAATAGAGAGGGTGTGGCCGGATGTTGGAGAAGCGAATGAGGAGTCCAGCAGCACTGTCCACATTGGGGTTCTTCTCGACTGTTCCCATTGGGTTCAACAGCTCACTTTTGTCATCTGTGATGGAAAATGTCATATATGTGACGTGCCGTTTGGGGGCCACCTCTATCCAAATCGCCAGACACTACTATGAGCGCATGCATTTTCAAATCCACCCCCCCTAGCCCGGACAGCGATCGTGCCGTGTGCAACTCACCGAGCTACAGGACCGCAGAGAAACAAGATCAGATTCATTTCTACTACAGCCAAAGTGAATAAACACTGAGCCATCTCTGCAAGTGCCACCTTTACCATTTGCCATTTAGTTGACACCAACAAACAAATAGGTCATTTCCACAGGTCTGCAGCGCTGCGTGTCACTTTGGGCAACATTTCACCCCACGCTCTGTGCTGACAGTGAGTGTCGGGGAAGTTGTGTTGATGAAGCTTGAGTAATATAAGCAGTAACATGAGCAGAGGCTCAGAGTACCAGGAACAGACGGCCATGTGGACAGGAGGAACTCCCCAGTCTTCAGCTGGTCCTTGTAGTCGAATACCATGGTGTTCACCCAGGCTATTGGACAATCCTGGTAGGAGAGACACAGAGAGAGAGAGAGAGAGAGAGAGAGAGAGAGAGAGAGAGAGAGAGACACAGAGACACAGACAGAGAGAGAGAGAGAGATTTAGGTTTGTTGACTCACTTTGTACACCACCTGCAAACAGTAAAATCATGCAAATAGTAAGGGTATCTTTGAGATTGCATCAGAGAGAGACAGAGAGAGAGACAGAGAGAGAGAGGCAGACAGAGACAGACAGACAGACAGACAGACAGACAGAGAGAGAGTGAGAGACAGACAGAGACAAAGAGAGAGAGAGAGAGAGAGAGAGAGAGAGAGAGAGAGAGACACAGAGACACAGACAGAGAGAGAGAGAGAGATTTAGGTCTGTTGACTCACTTTGTACACCACCTGCAAACAGTAAAATCATACAAATAGTAAGGGTATCTTTGAGATTGCATCAGAGAGAGACAGAGAG